>PVJC01009216.1:0-46490 GCA_004026665.1 Murina feae | reverse complement strand
TTTTTTTCCCCCTGCTCTAGGTAATTTGTGACTGTCTGACGATGTTCACACCCGCATCCTTCTGGAGGAGGTAATTGATTCTGGGCTGTGCCCTGAACCACTTTAGGGCCCTGTGACTCTTCCACTGCATAGGGAGGAGGGTCCAAGGACATCGGGGCTGGAGCACACATTTGCTGATCTGAAGCAAATTTTTTCCTTCTCTCTCCTTTTTGAGGTGATAAAACTCAGTCTCACCTCCCAGATGATGTAAGTATGGCTGTTCCTAGAGGCTGGTGGCCTAGATGACCCTGCCATTTAAGTCCAGGTTCCTATGTTTGTTCATTCCTAAGTAGCCTCGAGGGTCAAGTCACGGTGCTGCTATGGACCTCCATTCCTCTCCTTCTCTCTCCCCCTTCCTCTCTCTCTCTCTCTCTCTCTCTCTCTCTCTCTCTCTCTCTCTCTTTCTCTTTCTTCCTCTCTCTTTAACTATAAATTTGCTTGTCTTCATTTGAGATCAAGCCACTGACAAAACACTGAAGTTAATGGGCTATTTATTATGAAGATATTTGCAAATGACTACAGAGAATTTAGGATTCTTTGTAGTAAATACAAGCAGTATAGAAGAAGTGTATTTGAGGATTTTAAGTGTATTTAAAATCTGATATTTTCATTCAAGATGCTGCTCTTTCTAGTCACTCATCAACCTTTAGTGACATGTGAGAGATCATCCCTTGGGTCCCTATAACTAATCTCAGAGGCTCCGCTCCAGCGCCATCCTGAGGTGGGGGTGGGGTGAGGGAGGTCCCACGTGCACCTGTCACCCCCCAAGCTTTTCTGACTAGATTCCCACAGGCCTCTGTCTTTTCCAGCAATTTTCACAAATGCTTCCCTCTTAAAAGCAGACTCTTCAAGATTATCTCATTAAATAATTCATTTTTTTAAATCAATGTTTCCACTGTCTGCTCATTGAGTTAGCTCCCGCAATGGTGAGGTTTGCCCTTGCTTCCTAGTCAGGCACCTCAGTGAGCATGCCTGTGCTGTATTCCTCGTTTTAACTATTAATACCATAAATGTGTTTTAAAATCACATTTAAAGTTTTTTGTCTCTCAAATTACTTTAGTTGGGTTGCATGCCATGCATGACTCTTTCATTTTTTTGCTCCAAATCAATAGAGGCAAATTGATGTGTGCCCATCTCTCCTCCCGGCATATCTCCTGCCCTTTCAGCTCAGCATAGTCTCTGAGAGGGAAGGTGGACATGGTGCCGGTTTCCATTAAAGGTTGCTCATCAGAGGCGAGCCCAGTCAGTGACCTTTCTCTTCCTAAAGTGAATGTGTACTCATCTTCCAACATTCAATGTCCATGAGCTCCGGGCTGCATGGCTCCTTTCCTGCTCACAAACTAGGCGCCAGTCCCTCTTTGCTCCTGGACTTCTTGTCCTACCCAAGAGGAGCTGCCATGTGAGCCTAATGGCTGGAGTGCATGTGTTCCAAGACGGTTTTTGGGTCTAAATTCATGCTTCTATTGGACCAAAAATCAAACAGAGAACCAGAGAAAGTGATGGGCCCAAGTCCCGAGGTGGGTTGATGACAGGGTTGGGGAGGCCTCCCTTCCCGAGCTTTGCCAAGGATTCTCAGCTTTCAATAAGTGTGTTTCATAAATGTCCCCGGGTTTAAACCCCCAAACAGGAGAAAGAAAGGCCCATCCTTCAGGCTTTCTTACATGTTAAAAGAGCACATGTAAAAGTAATCCCCAGATCACAGACTCTTTTAGGGCTGAGATTGCGCATCCCCACACGTCTACAGAAGTAACTTATGCGTGATTCCTCTAGTATTTTATTTCTATTGCATTTCTACTGAAAAGGAAGGAGATAACGTTTGTGTTTTATTTTGCTACTTAATTTTTTTTTTATTCTCAAGGCTAAGCTGAATCAAAAGGAAACAGAGTAAATAATTGGTTAACAAGTAAAATCCCCTACTTCCCACACATTTAATTATTGATCAGAGCATGTATGATATTTTTTTTGTTTCATTGACTCTCCCCACACCTCAAGATCTTACTGTTATAAAAGCAGAATACTTCACCCTTCAGGATGTGTCACTCACTTGGGGGACCACTGCCTCCTGTCAGGTGACTCTTAAGGCTGTGCTCTTGCAGGGAAGCAGGAATGGTGCACAGATGCCAGAGCAGGGTTTTCTCGGTGTGCAAAGTACAAGTGACCATTGCAGCAGCTGAGGCCATGCGGACTGGACAATGGAGTGACGCCATGCTGGATGGGCACCTGCTTGGTCACTGAGCCATGCTTTTTCCAGCTTTGGGGTTCGATGCTGGTGAAGTCACAGAAGGCTCCACCTCCCGAATGTGCTGTACATTTGGGTTCTGCGAAGGTCATCTCACTCATTCCTTGCCATAACCTTAGAGTTGATATTACATCTATTTTAAAGATTAAAAAAAAACAGATTTAGAGAGATTAGCAATTTCCTCAGGCAGCATGGCAGAACTGGGATGAAGCCGTAACTGTACTTGGACTTTCTTGACCCAACACTAGGATCGGAAACATTATAGGACATGGCTCATGTACACAGTACATTGGAGACCACTCCGAAAGCCTTGGGGTCGGGCACTGGCTCTCTTTATACCGCTGTGCCCACATCACTGGTGTAGTTCTGAGCTCACTGTCAGAACATGATTAAAACTTGCTGATTAGATGTTTCTCTCTCATCAATGTTTCTAACTCTCTATCCCTCTCCCCTCCTTTCTGTAAAAAATCAATAAAATATATTAAAAACAACAACAAAAGAAAACCTTGCTGATTAGTAAAGGAATAAATGGATGACTGACTGAATAAGTGTACACATGCTTTTCAAAACAGCTCAGACTGAACTCAGGTAAATTACTGTGATACAGAAGTTGGGCCTTTAAAATCCCACCAAAATATTTCTGTTCTGTCACTAACTTTGCCTTATTAGAATGACCAGTTTTGTATCCAGATGTAATTTTTTAAAAAGCTAGTTTAATAATTGTAAGTTAGGAATGGTCTTGTGTGTTAGGCATCTCTGCAGTGTGAGACACAAAGGACATGCATTCTTGGCTCCAACAATTTAACTGCAATATGTCAGTTTCAAGCAGGAAATCTGATCTGAGTTTGCAACCCCCTTCTGCCTCTCTGGGAGTCGATAATTCACCATTTTAGGGCAATGGGCCCATTAACATTGAACAGCTGGAGAATACACTCTTCATTGATCAGATAAACAAGTCATGAGATATTTTATTACAAAGTGATGGACCAATTTAGCCATCTTTTCACCAGCAATGCACTTATATTGAATGTGAAATGGCAAGAAATTTGCTTCCTCAGGGAGCGATCATAGGAAATACAGAGTGAAAGCTTATCACTAAAATGGCTCATCTAACTGGGTTTATATTGAATTCAACCCAAATGTAAACCAGACCTCTGATCAGTGAAAGTTTTACAGAATGATGATTGTTTTTCTTTTTTTTTCCCTCTGAATCATTTGCAATATTTTGTTTTTAGATTTGTCATTATTTTAGCTTTTTTTGATTTTTCTTATTGAAATACATTAATTATATTGGTAAGTTACCTAAGCATTATTTATCATAATTCTGAATTCATCTCAGGTAAATGGCTGATGCAATTTTAAATTCATTTGATGATGGACATAAATTAAGTGAGAGGAAGGGAAGAATAAAAAATGACCCCTAGAATGTTGACCTGGTGGAGCTGGGTCCATAGGAGGAGACACTAGTGTATCTGGGACCTGGGTGGGAATCTGGTTGGGATATGTCCATTTTGAGATCTGTAAGTAGCAGTTATGCCAACATGGCAACTTCAGCAAAGGGTGGAGTGGGATAGAAATTTGGGGTACATCAGCTCAGAGATGGCATTTAGAGGCCAGGACAGGGTGACATCACAAAAGGAGCTTTGGTAGATTCGAAGAAGGACCTGGAGACCTAGCTCCAGAGATAGCCTCATTCTCAAGATTCAGATGAGAATGAGAAAAAAGGAACAAAATAGACTGAAGAAGTGACCTGAGAGGTGTCTATAATATCCTCTCCCTGAATACCTGGAATGTCACCAGTTTTTTTTTGAATTTGTCTTAATATTCAGGATGCTCTGAACCAGGTGGGTTGTTGCCAGGTAAAGCCGTTCTTTTCTTCTAGTATATCTTTAATCATATCCTCCCCCCACCCCCATTTTCTTCCTCTCTCTTCTCTTTCTAGAACTTTATTATGACTGACAATTGTTTCTTAATTTATTTCTTGGTGACTTTTACTCAGGTCTCTGACAATGCTGAGCTCTTCTCTTGCATTTTTTTCAGCAATATAATTTTTAATTCCCACCAGTTCTTAACCCCTTTCTAAAGACCTGCCAGTCTACTTCTATGTAATAACATCTTTCTGGGATTTTAATATAAAATGTGCATATTTTGCCCTGGCTGATTGGGGCACATGCCAGGTTTGGGGGCTTGATCCCTGGTAGGGGGCATTCAGGAGACAGCCAATCCATGTTTTGCTCTCACATTGATATTTCTCTCTCTCTCTCTCACTCTTTCTCTCTCTTTCTAAAAATCAATTAAAAATCTTTTAAAAAGTGTGTATTTTAACTTTTATTTTATTATTTAAATTACTTGCATTCTCTAGTGTCAGTGGAAGAGTATTCAGCATCTTTCTCTCCCTCTGAGAATACTATGGTATCTGTGGCCATCCAGTGCTCTTTCCTGCTCTCCCCTTGTCTCCAAATTCCCCTGCAGGTTGGAGTCCCTAGAGGAAGAGCTTGTTGTCTATGGAGACAGTTTTGAGCTGGGGCAATACCACTGCCACCAGCTTTCTGAAGCCATAGTAACCGAGGACCCAGTTATTCTCTCAGGGCCTCTCCCTAAACTGGGCTTGTCCCCTACCCTGACAGTGCAGTGTCTCAGGACACCAGCTGGAAGGAGTTTACACCAATAACTACACTTCACTACCCATTCTCTCTTGGTGTGAGAGGTCCCCAACTGGCATCATCTGCCCACCCAGATCCCAGGTCTGTAATGATGCCCCTCCATTCTCTGCATTATTATGGTTACTGTGTGCTAACTCTCCACAATGTGAGCCATGTTCAGTTGGATTGTGTGTGTGAGTGAGTGTGTGAGCTTGCAATCTCTGCCTATTATTTTAAACCACAGGTCGGTAAACTTGTTGACAATTGATTACCATGCCTGGTAAGTAATTCTGACCAATGCTGGAATGTTGCTGATCTCTTTACAGTGTACACAGGAAGTCCTTTCAGCCACACTGGGAGGGGGGATTGGGACATTTCCCTTGTTTAAACATTTTCATTCCACATGCTCCTTCACTCCCTCATGGACAAGTGCTCTTGGAGGCACTGCGGCTGAACTCTCACATTGCAAACCTCTACACATTCCCAAGGCCCTCAGTCTGGAGTTGGTCTCTGAGTGCTGCTGGCTCTGTACCTGGACACCCATATGCCCACCTTCACCTGTCCAGTCCACTTCTGGTGCTCCTGCTCGAGAACCACCTTTGGGAAGGTTTGGGGGTTTGTATTCCATACTCTGAGAGGGGGGCCAGATCCAATTTTCATGCTTCCCTCTTTTGCTGGTCTCTGACTTTCTAGACCCCAGCTCTCCTGGGTGCTCCGCCACCCCACACCTCCCCCCCAACCCCCCCTCCCCGCCCACACACATACACTTGTGCTCTACTTCAGGACCCAGTGCTCTTCCAGGACCTCTTGGGCCGGAGGGTGGGGAGGGAGGGGAGAGGGGATGGTTCCTTGGCCACGTGACCCATGACAAGCACGTCTCAGCACCCAGCTCTCTGTCTGTGGAGGGAACAAGTGGACTGAATGAATGGGAGGTGCCATTTCTGGATACCAGCTACACCTCTGTGGCTGTTCCTCCTGACCCTGTAGAAGGCTTTGCTCTTTCCTGATGACACACCCACCTCCTCAGGTTGGGCCTCCATGCTGGCTGTCCATACCCAGGTCAGCCTCTCCTCTGCTTCTCCCTGGGACCCTGGGGCTCTCCTTTCTCTCACCCAGGGAGACAGGTTTTGGCACACAGATTTACAGTCACGCGAAACATATACAATTTTATTTAATCATTGAACTCATTTAAAATGCGAATGGCATCTAGGAGAATGTGAAAATATGAATTCACAAAAATGTCTCATTCAGCAAAACAGGTCATCAGGCTCTTGATTTGGAAAAAGGGTTTGCTGTTCACGGAGGTTCTTAAAGAAAAAAAATGAATTAAAAATTATAATTTAAACTTATAGGATATAAATTGTTCCTCTCTCAATCAATTATGGCATCACAATACATTTTAAAAAAGGTAACGTGGTTTCCTTGAATTCAAAGTTAGTTAGATATAAGTAATAAATGTGGATGTATCTAGGTTTATGTACTAATGTTTATCATAAATTGGAAAATTTCTCAAGGGACGAACAACATAAATTAATCTTGTAGTTTTTGATGTCTTAAAGTAAAAAGAACGAATTGAACAATAACTCATTGATATTTAGAAAATATTAGACATATCCTGCAGTTTATTTTTTCTGTTGCTGAAAGCATTTGGGATTTGAACAATTATTTCTTTTAAAGTATAGACAGAACAGATTGTACTTCTGACAAGAGGCTCCGGAGAGTCCGAGCGCTGCGCGGAGGAAATGAGTCTCGCCGAAGCCAGGACACCTTCCTGCCGGCTCTCCAGTGGCCGTCTGGGTCTCTGACCCACAGCTGGTCAGCCCTTGAACCCCTTCCTTTACTGGAAAAAGCATTTCAGGGTCAGCGGTGGGAGATGCCACCTTCCACCTCTAGGAGCCCTGCTCAGATCTTGCCCATGTTAGAGGCATCTCAAGTTAACGCGGATCTGACCCCCACCTTCCGTGCCTGTGGTGGTCACACCCTGACCTTGGCTTCCACACTGCTCTGGTGCACCATGCTGAGGGCATCCAGCCACAGGCACGCAGAGGCAGGACTATGTAAGATACAGTCCTGGTTCATGCTTTCTAATACCCACTCATACTGACGTTGTTGTTTTGGTTTTATTTCTGTGCTTGTTTGTTGTGTGTGGTTCTTTTTTTTTTTTTGTTTGTTTTTTGTTTCATTTGTTTTTAGACTGCTGTCCTCAAAACTGAAATGGTCTAGTAGTGATTAATCTGGATATTTTGGCCATTTTCAAGATCAACTAAGTAAGTTTTCTGCTCCAGGGGTTTATGGGAGCCTTTGGATTGTGCAAATTATCAAAACTATAACATCACATTGATTGTTGCAAATAATTACAGCCTAAAGTAGCCTGCCCCTAAAATAACAAATCAGAGACAAGATGGACTACCTTGTAGTTGCTTTACATAAAAAAATCAATAGGATAGTTCAGGGTAAAATACAAATAAATTCCAATTCCAATTCATAAGTTGACCAATTCATTAACAGTTTTCAAAGTTCAAGTATAAACAGTTCTTAAGGATTGCAAGCTGATCGTTGTGGTGAAAATACATTGACTACAGATGCTAAATATATAGTATAAATATAATATAACTACTGATTTCAATTTTTCCCAGGTAGAAACAAAACTTGTCCCTGTAATGGCAAAAAAGCCACTGTTGGGTAGGTCAGGCAATGTGCCATGGCATAAGGGAGTCCTACGAGGAGTCTACTGCGCTGAGAGGAGCTGTTTTCCTGTGATTCGTGGGACACAGCATCATCTGAACGCATGGCCCTGGAACACCTGTTAAAATGCATGTCCATTTACCTCTCAGTTGAGCTGCATTGCGTGGGCAGCACAGAGTATGTCGCCTATGAATTGCATCCCCTGATGGGGTCATCTTGGTTGTGGACTCTGAACAGACTGATTTTGTTTTCATTGCTGCTGACTTGATGAGGACAGGCTCTTGGCCAGCTACAGCACTAGCTAAGACCAGGAAGAAGCTCACCTTGAGTAGACTCCACCTCTGAGAGCACTTGGTGTGCCTCCACATCTGCTCTCACAGTGCCTGATATATGGAGCTCTGTCTGCCCATTGTCAGCCTCCGCGTTGCTGATGGAATACATGGAAAACATGGAGGACTTTACTCTCCTTGAATATAAGGAGCTGAACAACACCAACACGATAGCTCGATTAATACAGGATGTTTCAGACAATGACAAAGACATGTGTCTTTTCTGGAGGTTGATTCCAGTAGACAGTGGTTCTCAACCCATGGGTCACGATCCCTTTGGGGTTCGAACGACCCTTTCACAGGAGTCGCCTAAATACATCCTGCATTTCATATATTTACATCACGATTCATAACAGTAGTAAAATTACAGTTATGAAGTAGCTACGAAAATAACTTTATGGTTAGGGGTCACCACAACATGAGGAACTGTATTAAAGGTTCGTGGCATTAGGAAGGTTAAGAATCACTGCAGTAGGAGGATGGGCCCTCAGGCTGTCATCTAGTTTTCTGACCTATAGATGTAACCTCTACCTCTTGGCAGAGGTAACTGTCAAATCTATGCCTCTTGGGTCAGTGGGCTACAGCTATTGCTAACATGACATGAATAAGTGGCAATGCCTGAAAGTTGAGAGTCTGGGTGATAGCCATGTGTGGGAAGGAGGGCAGAGGGGTTCAGCCTAGGACAGCAAGGGCACTGCTGGTTTCGTCTCTGCAGGGTTTCTGTGGATGATCTTAGTGCTGGTGGTGCTCTGATGTTCTGAGTGGACATCCCATGTGGACATCTGCAGGAAGCATTTGTTGGAGCAACATTTGCAGTTGGCCCAGGCCTGTCCCTCAATGCATGGCAGTGGTTCTCAACCTGTGGGTCATGATCCCTTTGGGAGTTGAACGACCCTTTCACAGGGGTCGCCTAAATACATCCTGCATATCAGATATTTACATTATGATTCATAACAGTAGCAACATTACAGTTATGAAGTAGCAACGAAAATAATTTTAGGGTTGGGGGTCACCACAACATGGGGAAGCTGTATTAAAGGTTTGTGGCATTAGGAAGGTTGAGAACCACTGCATGAGAGTGATGATCATGTTTGCATGGTGGGATAATGGAGGCGCTAGAAGACTGCCTGGGTGATATTCTCCTTTACAGACCCTGAGCAAGTCTCTAATGGGCTCTCACTATAGATGGTTGATTTGGGACAAAAGGGCTAGAGAGGAAGGTGTGGGTGTGCGTGAGGAGGAGGGGATAGATGTGTATGTGGGAGTGGACAGCTGAAGTCCACGCTCCACCCCCTGTGAGTGAGAGAGGGAGAACCAAGGAACATGTGGCCACGACAGGAAAGATTCGGCATAAAAAGAACGCAGGATGGGCACCCCGGTGTCAGGAGTATTCGTGTGCATGGGTGGGGCAGCACAAGGAATGAATGGACACTGATGAGCTCAGGACTTGGAGCTGTGGCACTGTGAATACAGGCCTTCCAGTCCCTTCCCTCTGGAGTGGGTGGTCTCAGAGTTGAAGGCACCGCTGAGGATGCTGGAGTGTGGAGGGAAAGACGAGCACGGAGCAGCCTTCCTGTTCTGATTCAGCCACCAGGGAACCAGCAAGGGACTGGACACTTCCACAGGCAGGGACACTTCTACAGTGGGCTTTTCCCTAGAAGCCTCTTGTAGAGAACAAACTGGAAATGTGTGTCACTGAGCTCCAAGGGGCCTCTCTCACAAAGACACTACCTGTGTCGGTAGCTCCGGGCAGAGCCTTTCAGAGAACAGTCTCTACGGGAGGAAACTCCTGTGACTGCCAGAAAACATTCTTTTTCATTCACAGTCTGAGCGAGGCTGGGCTTGCAGAGGGGTGTAGGAGATGGTCAGTGGGAAGTCCTGATGAACTGAGCCATTGTTGGAATGGTCCACTGGCCAGTCCTGGTGACAAGTGGCTCCTGTAAATACAGCAGGGACTTCATGGGGATGCGTGGATTCCTGCCCCCCACATCTGCCCCTCACCCTGTCTCCCTTCCTAGCTACTGAACACCAAGCTGCTGAGTACCTCGCAAAGAAACGCCTGCTTATTTATTTGTTTACTTTTGCAAAATAATTTTTTTTTAAAAAAAGTCAAGGTGCAATAAGAATGATGCCAAGGGCAAGGAGCATGCTTCCTTCCGGGCTGGTGGCCTGGAGTGGGCATCGATCTGTAGCTTTCATAATGAACTCTAATAACAGCTCTATTACTGCCCGCCTGCCAATTGGCCCGGGCGCCCTCAAATTAGCCACAAAGAAGCTAGCCTGTCAATATTAATTCCACCACAGAGATTACTTGTTCTGGGAGAACAAAGGTGTTCTGGCTGGGGCAGAACAACTTAACTCCTTGTCTCATAAAATTTAAGCTGCTATTGATCGCATTCTTCTATTGTGTGAAGGATTAAACACACGCACGCGTGCGCACACACACTCACAAACACACACAGGCCCCCTCCCCCGCCGACACACACACACTCAGGGGTGCACCTCCCGCGCCCCATCACTCATGCAGGCTCAGCCCCTCCTCCCTGCCTACAGGAATCATTCAGCAACATGAAGCAAATTAAATCAATGAATTCATCCTAGCAGATGGCCACTTTAACACTCAGTTAGCCTTTAGATAATTGAGCGTTGACTCCGGAATCATAAAATGGATGGCTCGTTTGTACATTTTACTGAAATAGATCGCCGAGGTTAAATAAATGAAATCCCATTTGTCAGGCGGTAATAAATGGTCTCCCCTTCTGCAAACAGCTCTGTTTGGCCTAATAAATACAGGGACGTTACAGTGCTCCTCCCTTGATAGGGTTACAGCTTAATGAAATGGTCTTCCTTCTGCTTGTTTTTGCCTCCTCCTGCACCGCGCGATAAGTAGCGAACCAACGAAGCTTGTAATTACAATCTTACAGAAACCCGGCCAATCTGTATATAAATCTCACCCTCCAATTACAAGATGTAATAATTTTGCAGTCAAGCTGGTAATGAGGTCTAATACTCATGCCTGCGATAATCCCCGCTGGATGCTGACTCTATCAGATGTTAGCTTTGTAATTATACTGGCAGAAAATCATTATTTCATGTTCAGCAGAAAAATGAGGTTGGTGGGAAGTTAATTTTCTCTATGCTCTGTGAAGCGTAGACAAAATTTTAATGATTTAATCATTATGGTTATCCCTTTTGCAATTGACCCACGTTACTTGTGTAGAAACATTGGCACATTTAAAAGTCCCTGTTACCCGATAAAGCTTGCCAGGTATGCAGCTTTTAATGTAAGAATAACTGTATACAATTAAACTATTACCCTACTGATAGGGAAAAGTCATTTTATTTTTAGTTTTCAATATTTGTGGGTATGATTCATGAAGATGGTTGTGTCTTGCCCACACTGTAATAAATGGCTAATTTTAGAAAATCGAATTATGCTTTCCTGATTATGTCAGCCCCACAAAATGTCATCAGACAAGAGCAATGCAAGCAGATGATTTTTATGTGTGGGCCTGAGAAGTTATGGCCAAAAACAAATGGGGGAGTGGCCACTATCCCACTTCGGGAATGTGATTTCTCAAATATAAGATTTCATATTTCTAAATTTGGATGGTGGGGGTGTTGAAAACAATGCCCTTTTAAACATAATTAAAATAATCTGCCTGTGACACTATTTTCCTCCCATAGTTTTGTAGCTCTTCGGTGACATAGGGAAAAACATGCACACACACACACCACACCCCAGAGTTTCAAGCCAGTTACAGACTAAAGGAAGGTGAGATTGTTGCACCACACTGTCCCAGAAAAGGAAAAATGATGTCTTCTGAAAACTTCCTTCCAGTGCTATATTTTGCAGTAAAACTAGCTCTGTCTTGAAACTCTTGAAATTTTCAGAAACTGATTCTGCGGCCTGGTCAGCTACTGCCAATGGCGAAGCTCCTCCACCTGTGTATAGACCCACTTGCTCTGGTGGGGACGGAACTAACCCAATAAGAATCTCACACACAGGTGTACCCACAGTTCCAGTGAGGGAAGCAGGTGTTTCGGGTATGATCATGTTCCTGGTTCTCACTTACCTTTTTTTCTGTTCATCCTTTTCTGTGAAAGTTCACTCTTCTAAATCAGACTTGGCCAGGTTCCTAGGACCTTTGGCTGCCTAGGATCGGCTCCCAAGACCCCTCGCAGGCTGGAAAGGGTAGGGACACAGCTACCTGAGAAGGAGCATTTACAGGCAATGGTCATTTGGGAAGAGGAACATTCCCAAATGGTAAATTAGCCTTTCGACCTTCTTCAATATGGAAGTGGGTATCAGAATTATACTTAGGTGGCAAGGATGGGCTGTGGATGGTACGGGCAGCATCAAAGCCCCAAGTCAGCCATGTCCTAGGTTAAAGTACCAGTGAGAGTTCATTGTCTGTGTCAACTTGACTGGAGGATGGGGCACCCACATATCTGGTAAAACATTGTTTCTGGGCGTGTCTGTGAGGGTATTTCTGGGAGAAATTAGCATTTCGGTTGGTGGACTGATGGAAGCAGGTGGCCCTTCTCATTGTGTCCAACATCACTGAATCCTTCTCAGGCCTGGATAGAACAAAACGTGGGGGGAGGAGGATTTGTCCCTCTGCCTGACTGCTGAGCTGGGCATTGGTCTTCTGCTGCCTTTGAACTGGTTCTCAGGCCTTTGGGCAAGACTGGAACTGCTTCACCAACTCTTCCCAGGCTCCAGGATGCAGATGGCAGATCTTGGAGCTTCTCTGACTCCATAGTCTCTTGAGTCAATTCCTTATAGTAAATCTATCTATCTATCTATCTATCTATCTATCTATCTATCTATCTAATTACCCATCTATATATCATCTAACTATCTATTTATCTACCTAGTTACCTATTATCTGTCCATCAATAAGTCATCCATCAATTTTATCTATACCTCTATTTCATTATCCATGATCTATAATTATCTATAATCTATTTTCTATCTAATAATATACCTATTATCTATATATCAATCTATCATCCATTAACCATATATTTATTATTTATCATCTATCTATCAATCTATCATTTGTCATCTATCTCCTACAGTTCTGTTTCTCTGGAGAACCCTATCTAACACAGTGGCTATAATTCAATATGCATTTCTGTGAAGGGAACAAGCATTAAGCTGCAGAATACGTGAATTTTCTATAAAGTGAAGAGTTTTTAAAAAATGACAGACCTTTGTGGCTCCAACAAAAGAGAGGTGCCTGAGCCATATGGCAGTGTCCACTGAGCAGTCCCAGAGGACACATCCCAGGTTCCCAGCAGCAGCCTCCAGGCTGTGGTCCCTGCAGTCATCCTCAGTGCCAGCGTTTCCTCTGTGGCTCTGAAGGAAGGTGAATTAGTAGGTTTTAACTTATGTTTCTTGGGCTGTTTTATTTTCTCTTGGTTTTTGTAAATTCCTTCAAGTCTCTTAAGGAGGCAAGAAAATACATGCATGTACATAAGTAAAAAGGAAACAGTAATTATAATGAAAAACGAGATGTTTGGGTGACTGTGGGATGCTTGGGCCAGATGCTTGGCACTGACATTTGAGGTCACAGAGGGCACCTGCTCCCAGGGCCCCCACTGTGCACCCCTTGCCCCAGGAAGACCTCGCCTGGAGTTAATTACAACTGGGGGTTGAGGAGTCAGGCTATCTGGGTTTGAGTTCTGGCTTGACATTTTACTGTGTGATTATAGACTGAGCACATATTCTCCCCTGAACTGGATAATGTTTTTATTCTTGGCGCTCTTAGGAGGATAGAATGCATAGCACCATGCCTGGATAACTGCAGTTCCCTAGAAAATGTTAGCCATTCTTTAACCTGAATTTGGGGTCAACCCTACCTATGCATAGCGATGTATAATGTATCTCCTAGTGGGAGGCAGCATTCAGGAAGCATGCTGCTGGTCAGGCACACCGCTGTGGAGGTGGCTGTGGTGCCGAGGCTGTGGAGACGGAGTGGACATGGACTCCATCCCCTCTGAGGGTGCAAGATAAAGTTCCCCTCTCTCCACCGGGCAGGACCAGAGCTGTAGGCACTCCTGATACATATGTCGTGTTCAATCTGTACTGCCACCCTGGACTTAGGCGCTCTCATTCCACACAGGGAGAGACAGAGGCACAGAAAGCTGAAGAACATGCCAAAGATCCTGTATCTGGGAAGCAGACAGGATTCAGTCAAGTTTCTCACAGCATGAAGAATCAATCATTGACTACATTCTGGAGTTTGGTAAACACTGGTTCCTCTGTTGGCAGGAACGGTGCTCCCGTTTCCACCAGGGTTCCTGCGTTCCTAACGTCTGTGTGCTACGAAGCATCCCACCACACCTTGCAGTGAGTCACTGCTCACTTGTCGGTCAGTTAGATCCCTTGTATGACCTTCCCTTCAGGTCACTGATGAACAGCACACCCCCAAACTCACTCTTACCTTTCTCCTTACGGAGTTATGATGCCTTAAGAGTCAGAGAAACACTTTTTGACTCCTGGAAGAAACAGACTATTGATTTTAAGGCACTTTCAATCTCCTTTACCTCTAAAATGTTCATCTGTTCTTCGCTGCTCTATGCAGGGCACATGAGGACAGTCAGGCAAAATTTGTATTAGCTTCAACAAAATTTTCCTTCCTACCTATAATAGTAAAAGAGTAATATGGTAATTAGACAGGACAGCCCAAAGACCTTCCTGACGTCTGGATGTCTTTCCTGACAAAGCTGGGCCCAAGAGAAGCAGGTCAGGGTCTCAGGTGCTGGAGGGAAGCCAATTCTAGCAGCCGGAGTAAGGAAGGCCTACTCTTGCATGAATTTTCACGCATTGGGCCTTTAGTTTATTATAAAAAGCCTAGATTTTCCTAAATATTGGAAAAATAAGAAGCCATGTTTAAGTAATTCTTTTCGTTAACCTCTTAGCTTTTAATGTCACTTTTTCCTTATGGCATCTTCTGGTGCTTGAGCCCATGAAGGAGTGATGAGATCTCAGGACTGTGCCCAGGTGGGTCTGACCAGTGGATAGGGCACACCCCTTCCACCACCAACATCAGAGCCCTCCAACCCCACCTCCCACTATGACTATGTAGCTTTTTCTTGGTCAACTTGCAGCAGTAAAATGTTGCAATTGAAAGAAGCTGCAGATATCTACAAGCCCAGGAATGGGAAGACTGGTGCTTCTTACAAGTTGAGTTTCCAGGATTTTAGTCCGACACTGGAGTTTGCTGGGAGAAATTCTCTGCTGTGTATTTGAAATAGTTTTTGACAATACAGAATTTTGGAGTAAGAAAGACAGGGTTTTTCTCTTACATTTACTGGTCTTTGTCTCAATAAAAGTTACTTCAAGTCCTTGAGACTCAGTACCTTATCTCTAAAATATGGAATTAGCAGCTTCCTATAGATGTTGTGAGGAAGAAATTAATAACTTATGTAAATTAGTAACCAGAGAATTTGGCACCTAGAACATATCAATGAAGACGCAAACTTGAAGACAAAACAGGGCTTCATGCTTCTCTCTAAGGTCCATTTCACTAGGATACACACATCGCACACACTCACACATACACACACTGCACATATGCATACACAGAAACATAGATGCACACCGCAAAGCTTGTAAAAGCAATGCAGATCTCCCGAAATACAAATGGAACTTTGCTGCAAGTCCCTCATTTAGTGGCAGAGGACAAGTTCATATCACGTAATGCTCAATAAACCATGTCTCCACGCCCTTCTCTGTTTGAGGGCCCAGCCTCCCAGATGCTCCTTCTGCTCCATTCTCCTCTGGAACCTTTTCCCCCTGCTGTGCTTTCCATCGAGGTGATCTGACACTGCCTTATGCAGAACAACCTTCCACCCTCTCCTGGCCTTTCCTGCCCACAGCCTCATCTGCCAATCCAAAAAGGAAAGCAAGTCTGCGCACTCTCCTTAGGCGGTGAGGGGAAGAGACTTGGAATGTTTTCTGTGTTTGCGCCTGACACTGTGACTATCATGATAAATGCAAACGTTCTTTCAAAATACTGATAACTATGTCAATTTCTGAAATATGTTTCCTATAATGTATTGGAAAAAAATTCTGTGGTTTATGATCACCAAATTACAAATGTGCATTTATATGACGTGTTTGTTTGGTTACTTGATTGTTTGTTTTCCATTGAAGTGAATGAGCCCAGGACAGAGGACCCAGTTTCACACCCTGGGAGCTCAGGTCACCTGTGAAATGAACATAGAGTAGTTTCCTAAATTTCTGGACTTAATTAGAAAATCCTTTTTCAGGCAGTGGCAAATATTTAAAAACAATGATCCCCCCAAGTCTCCTTTATTTAAAGTTCACTCCCTTAAAAGATGAAAATTCTATTTCTGTAAAATCTTTCGTATTTGGATACTAAGAAAAGATAAGATTCCTCATGGACAGGCAACTGTTTTTCTACATTTCCTGTTTTTCTTTTAACCATTATCACAGATAGTTATCAAACTCTCTATCAAAATTGCATCTTTGATTCTGATATATGCCAAAATATATCTTATCAAATATTTAAAGCAGATTCACCTATCAAATACATGCGCTATCAATTTGTACTGTTCTGGACTCAATTTGGTGAGATAAGGGATTAGGAATGAGATGTGAGGAGAAGCCAAAGGGTACATTTGTTTATGATAAATATTTTAAGTATCTGTCATGAAATGTGGCCAACCCTGTCTGCACTTTGATGACTGATTTCCATGTTTTAGCATTCCCTCCTCAAGTTGTTTTCATACATTTTCAAAGGAAATGACAATGATTGTTCTTGCCCTGAAATTTCTGAATCTAACATGGAGGAACTCTCCTGTGGCACTGGAATTTGGAGGGAGTGGGTTGAGGGAGAACCTGTAACAGGAGGCTATAAATAGTCTAAACATCTTACAGCTAATCTACAAGATGGCTGCAACTGAGCCAGGTAGTAACATCTCTCAGTACTTTGCTTATGCCATGCAGTACTCTTTTTTCTCATCATTTTGGCAAGAAATAGTTCTTTTTTCTTAGTGCTCCTGCCCTAGGAATATACAGTTGGAAGTTGATTTCATACCTCAGGTTTACTTAACTTTTATAAGATTTACTTCAAGATAAAACATTTTCTTTTATACTCAGAATAAGTCTTTATTGACATTCACTTATAGTCTTGTTTTTACCAGATTGCTTTTACCCCTGGAGGAAATCATTTGAAATTTGGATTAGAGAGAGATTTTTGTCAAATTTGAAGTCCTTTTAATCATAATAAAACGTGTTGGAATGGTGTCAAAGATGTTTATTAAAAATACATGCATTTGCATTGGCAAGAAGGCTTCCAGGAAATGCCAAGAATTCCCAAGCACTTTTTATATTCTCCAGATAATAAGGAATCATTTTGGTGTTTTCATAAGTGTACTGAGTTGCTTCAACTTATTCTTTATCAAGAAATCTAGGTAGTTTTAAGGGTTGTATCATGCCCCCACTGACTTACTTTAAGATGATGTTGTTAAATAGCCAAAAAATTATAGGTTATTGAGGGAAACACAGGTATAATTTACTTTATTTTCAACAAAAGTGATCCCAAACTTTTTCAGAATGAATAAAAACACATACTACTTTTAAATACTAGACAACAAAAGAGACCCAATAAAATCCTTAAAATATTAAATTTGCCAGTGACAAATTCTTTTAGTTTTTCTTCCTATAAGAATCTCTTTATTTCCCCTTCATTTCTGAAAGATGATTTTACTGGCTAGAAAAGTCAGTCTATGACTCTTTTCTTTAAGTCTTAAAAAGATGCTATTCCAGTTACTTTAGTCTGCCATGGTTTAAAACAGAAAATCTGCTATCATTCTTTCCCCCTATATGTAATGTGCTGTTTCTCTTTGAGTGTCTTCACTTTTGGCTGTTTTCTTTTTCTGAAGTGTAATTATGATACCTTTGTGTAGGGTTTTTTTGATTAATTTATCCCATTTGGGGTTGGCTTATCTTGTTGTATATGGAGGTTTGTGTTTTTCACAAAATTAGGGATGTTTTCAGCCATGATTTCTTTTTTTTTTTCTTAAATATATTTTATTGATTTTTTACAGAGAGGAAGGGAGAGGGATAGAGAGTTAGAAACATCGATGAGAGAGAAACATCGATCAGCTGCCTCCTGCACACTCCCTACTGGGTATGTGCCCGCAAGCAAGTACATGCTCTTGACCGGAATCGAACCTGGGACCTTTGAGTCCACAAGCCGCCGCTCTATCTACTGAGCCAAACCAGTTAGGGAAGCCATAATTTCTTCAAATACTTTTTTTAATCACACTTCCTTTCTCCTTTCTCTCTGAGCTCCAGTGATATGGATGTTGGACCCTTTGTTATTATCCCAGAGCTTCATAAAATTCTCCCCTCAGTACGTTTTCTTTCTGTTGTTCAAGTTGGGTAAATTCTATTGATCTTTTCCCAGGTTCACTGATGATTTCCTGTTATGTCCACCATACTCTTCATCAGGCAGTGTTTCACAGATTGGATCTTTCAGTTCTAACAATTCCACTTGGTTATTCTTTACAACTTCTATTTCTTTGCTGTGATTTACCTTTTTCAAGGCAATTTGTAGCTTATAAAGAATTTTTATGATAGCTGCTTTAAAATCCTTGCCAGATAATTCTGACACTGACTCATTTCAGTGTTGTCATCAGCTGGTTATCTTTTTTCAGTCCAGTTGTGATTGTTTTATTTCTTGTTATCATGAGTGATTTTTACTGTACCCTGGACATTCTGTTTGTTATGTTAGGAGGTATTTTGTCCTCTGTAAGTTTTCTATTTTAGAGCAAATCTATCCCATTTAGGTTAGCATGTAGGGCTGGGTCTCCCTTTTTGAGATGTGGCTCCAGTGATAGTTTGGTTTTTGGGCCTTGGTGATGCTATTTGGTCAGTTTGATGTAGCCAATGCAGCTAGGTTTCCAATGGCCCCTGCTGGCATTTCCTCCTGGGTCGGAGGGGTTCCCACTCATGTCTCATTGGAGTAAAGGATCCTCAGGCTATGAGGAGACTTGCCTGGTTGGGCACTTGGGATCTTTTCAAGGACCCCTGGCTGCCCCAGTGTCTCCAAGCAGCGAAAGAGGCCTCAATAGGTAGAAATGTGAAGACAAATGAAGTGGTGGGATGGGAAGTGAAAGAAGACTGTGGGACTGGGACTGGGCTGTTTCCACGGATGATGAAATAGCCCAAAAACTGGAGGTTAAAGGTCAGCAGGTGTCAGGAAGGCAGAAAGACATGTTGACTCTACACTCCTTTCTCTGTGTCCTCTGTTGGCACTTTTTACTGAAAAACCATTTGTGTAGGCAGATAGCATTTCAATATATCTGCATGTTTCCTTTAATATAGATTTCAAAAGAGACTGAAATCAAATTAAATCACATTTTTATGGCCTTTTCCTTAATTTCTAAATTAGCAAAATACTCATGGGTTCCAATGTCATATTTTCCAGGGTAACTTTATTAATCCCTGGACAGAAAACACATAAAATGCCTAAAGGGCTATCCCTAATCAATGCTCCACCTTTGCCAACAAGGTAGCACCTGTGGTGGCCAGCATCTCCATGGCAGTGTCTGTGGTCCTGAGGGAGTCAGCCCTTATAGCACAAGAGTAAGGCCAAGTCTAGTTTTTCTCCTATTCACAATGAACCAACAGAAGGTACGACACAGTTTCCAGAGTTTGTCAGTACTGAGGGTTCTTGATTTTTGGAGACATTGGAGATGGTGAGAGAAACAGTCATAAATGTGGGGATTCCCAAGGGGGCTACCTGGTACACAGTGTGCGTCAGGTTGGGGGAAATAACTGTCCTGGTTTTTTGAGGAAAGCTTATGATTAAGATAGATTCTGAATTTTAAAAAATTAATTGACTTTTTATTTTAGAAAAGTTTTAGATTTACAGAAAACTTAGCAGAAAATACAGAGTCCTTATATCTTGCATTAGCATGGTAGAGTTTTTACATTGAATGAACTGATATTGATACATTATTATGAATCCCTCCACTGCCCTCCTAACCCCCCTGGCAACCACTGCTCTTTTTTCTGTCTCCATAGTTTTACCTTTGCTAGAAGGTCATATCATTGGAATTATTATGCACATGACCTTTTCAGATTGGTTTCTTTCACTTAGCAAGAGGCATTTAAGTTCCTCCATGTCTTTTGTGGCTTATTTCTTTTAGTGCTGAATGGTATTCCATTGTCTGGATGAACCATAGTTTATTTGTCCTTTCATTTACTGAAGGAAATACATCCTACCTCATGTACTTTTTTTTGGGGGGGGGGCATTAAGGTTAAGATAAATTGTGTATTTTTAAGGAAGGAAGACTTTGTGAGGAGAGGACCTTTTGGATTTTGACTTCTATGAGCCCAAGTTTTCTAAGCACCAAGCTAAATGGGCAGAAAAAAGGAGAAACAGAAAGGAATAAATATTTATGAAATGTTTTTAGGTCTATAGACGACAAGAATTTATTTGACTTGCTAGTTAGGTCAACTAGCAAGTGAAATACCAGTAAATACTAAGCATGTATCAATTCTAACAGATAACATAGTTAAGCTACTTTACAGCAACAATAAAGGTAATTTTTAACAGACCGTTTTAAACACTTGATCACGATACAAAAACTCACTTGATCACTTGAACAAAAACTCACGATAAAACTGAACAGGATTTGCCGGAACGCACTCCTGCATTGCCAGGTCTGCAGGACTTAGGTGGGATAGCACCTAAGTACCTGATGAGAAGAACTGAAGATTCACCTCTGTTGCACCAAGAAAGGGCATGATGGAGAGACCCAGAAACATGGAAAAACAGGAAATTTACATTGTGCAAGGCACTGCTTTGTGCTTTTCTCCTTTAGTTCTTACATTTTTCATGTTACACTTACCTTGGCTTGCAACAAGTTTGAGCATTATCTTGAAATGAGTAGGATTAAACAACAATCTCACTTGTTGGTATAAATGATGATAACACTGGTTCTTCATTTATTCTGTGTATAATTATACAGGTGTAACAGGCTCAATTGCTCCCAATGAAAATCATGTCTTCACAGATGTCATAGAGCCAGGATTTTTGGGGAGGAACATTGTTATTAAAAAAAAAACAAAAACACCCTTATAATTTGAACATAAACAGATCTAATTATTTCAGCCATCTTCGTCACCACTATAGATGTTACATGACTTCCAGACTAAATAAAATAAATGAGAATTCACTCCATAAATGAAACGGGCTATTCTGCAAATGAAAACATGGGTATGACATTTCGGAAGGAAGTGTCACCGCTGCTCCGAAAGCACCGGCTCCCATTAGCCATCATTTAGATGTCTGTCAAAACCTTCCGCGTCTGGCACGGACACCACGCAAAACGCGTTGACTGAAACTTCCAGTCACACTTGGAAAGTTGGGCAGATGGTGTCTCTTCACTTTTAATCCCCCCCCCCGCGCCCCAATATTTTTTCCTGAAACCGCAGCACCAGACCCTCGACCCCCCAGTTCGATCCCGGTTTTTTTGGTTTTGTTTTGTTAATAGATCTAATCGGTGGCATGTTAAACAAGAGAGGCCCTTTCTGTATGCAGTGTTAGGACAAGTGCAGGCCGACTGGAGAGCACCAGAATAAACAACTCGCCGATTCAATTACAATGCAGCTCCGCTTTTATCTGGCTGTGACATCATTTCAATCAAAATGTAAAATAATACAATCCAATAGTTGCAAGAGGGAGAGATAGGACACAGGCGGCTGCACTTAGTCATTTAATAAAAGGAGAAGAGGAGGGTAGGGTAGCCCTCTGCTGACAGCCGGCGAGGCTCTCAGTTCCAAAACTCCATTACCTGCTCTAATGGTATTCAGGACAACGGAGTGCAGGAAATTGTCTATTACTTTTTATTAGTGGAAGCTGTTATGGAGGATACAGCCTGCTGCACTGTTTTTTTTTTTTTTTTTTTTTTCCCTTTGTGCGTTTAATTAACAAAAGCATGAAATCTCCCTATTGGCAGCTTTCTGCACACAGCTTCTACTGCCTTCCCCTCTGAGCAGGGCCTTTTTTTCATTTCCTTTGTCTCCTATAATTTTTTTTTTAACAGTGATGTTTTTCAAGACCTGCAAATCATCATGAAAAGAAAAACATAATTCAAGGGCAAATATAGGCTCCAAAGTGCGTAGGCTGCTAAAACAACCAGGAAGCACTTCCCTCTCCACAGGGCTTGTGTGTGGAAGTTTCCCTTCAGTTCCAAGAGTTTCACTGTCCTCAGGGACAGGAACACTGAGTGTCACCTGCTTTGTGTCAGGGTGATAAAAAGACAACAGCCAGCTCTATCCATCCTGACTGAGGAAAGAGAAAAGGAGCTGAGTTTTAAGAAGAGGGTGGGGAGTGTGTCATAAAGCTAAGTCTGCAAGCCCTGGCCTATCCGAATATCGACGATGGCCCTTGAATAGCCCATTTCACATAATCAATGAGGTCACTGTTTTTCCTTGAACTGTATTTAATTTATAGCAAGCAATCACTTCTAAAAGGAAATAATCCATTATCCTTCAATATTTTTGATCATTCCGTACACCAAGCAGATCCATCAAACAAAAACTGGTTTGAATGAGCCTTAAAATGGAGGTGGCATAAAGCAGCATTTTATAAGATGGCCCTGAGATATTTCTGTTTTACCTCAAGAGTATTTGCAGGACTGTGAGACTCCAACTTTGGGACAATTGGACTTGGTTTTCCCTAGCACAAGAGAGGTAGATACAACGCCCCCTGCACCCCTCCACCCCTGGCCCCATAAAGAACACAGTGTAGTTGGAAAGGTAGCATCTTATATAAGAAGTTAAAAAGCATGTTCCATTATGACCAGGACCAAGACAGAACCATGTCTGTGAGGCCATCAGGAAATCAGGCAACGCGTGTAGCAGGAAGTTAAATGGGAATTTTCCTATCACCTCCACATTCCAGCTGAAGTCCGAGCTAAGACAAGGGATCCTCATCCTAAAGAGGGTGTAGGCTCCCGAACAAGACTCACCCCCTAAAACACAGCCTCTCTGTCTACCATTACTCTCATCCAACTACTGGAGGGAACAGAAGCTTGGGGGGATTTTGGGAAGGATATGGAGTGTGCTTTGGCTTTCTACGCCATCCCTGCCTGTGGGCGAGGGAGCACTCCCTGACCTCCAGGCCAAATGAGGGACTTCAAGGAAAGCACTTGCAGAGATTGAGACCCTCAGAAAGGGGAGAAGGCAACTCTGTGTGGATGAGCAGAGGAATTAACAGATCTTTGTGCTGCTCTTGGGCTCATGATAACACACTGAGATGGTTCTTAGAAGAACCAGAAATGCAACCTGGAGACTTTGGGAATGGGCTGGAACCTAGAAAGTTCTTTAAAGGGAAGGTTGGTCAGGAAGCCCGTGATGGCACATGAGCCAGAGAGAGCAGTAGCTGGGTCAGTTGCATTTCTACAACTGGGCAGGGCCAGGCTGCAAGAATCTTTCCATGCAAGTGGATACAGCAGAGGGTAGAGATCTTGAGCCATTAGTGTAGGCAGCCTTTTATTGTCAGAGAGGTGAGCTGAGGGATTTTGTTGTCTTTCTACTGAAGTGGCCCAATCATTTCATCCTTGAATCCATGCCCTTTTGTAAGGTGACACCCCACTTCCCCCCAATAGGTAGTATCTTTTTTCTGGTCTTGCTAAGGTTTGTTTTGGCCAATAAAACATGGCAGAAGTGACAGTGTGATAGCCTTAGCCTGGGACTCCAGTTGCCATCTTGGGACCCAGACAGCATGATGCAAACAAGTCCAGACTAACCTGTTTGGTGGTGATAGGCACACAGCCAGTTATGCCTGCCACCTCAGTGATAGCCACTGACCACCAGACCTGTGGGAGAAGCCATCCTGGACCTAGCAGCCCATGGTCGACCTGAAGCCATTGCAGGTGCATGAGTGCACATAACTGAGCTCAGTAAACCCTGGCCAAGATCTGTAGCGTCATGAGCAATCCTAAACTTGTTGGTTTAGCCACAGAGTTGTGTGACTTGTGACAGAGCATGAATAGCAGACACCAAGAGTGTCCAGGTGGGTGGCCTTCTCTGCATTGGGGCTCACAGAGAGAAGCTCCCTATGGAGACCTTTAGACCCACAAACATACTGTGAGGGCCACCTGGCATGATGAAGACTGATGGCTGGTTAATGTTCCTGGGACAAAGATCCAGGCATTTAAGGCTTGACCCTTTATGCTCATCCCAGACCTTGGAAGAGGCAGCAGTGGTCCCCAGGAAGAAGAGAAAGTGTGAAAAATACAAGTTATTGCCTAGGACCCCTCCCCACTGCAAGGCTCTGAGCCATGGGTCAGATGTGAGCTAGAGGTTGGGGGAGGGCTGTGCAGTGTGAGATAGCAAGGAATTGACTACCCTGTGATGGATGTATTAATATTAGGAAAATGAGTGACTGTGAAACCAAGAATGAGTGGGAGGTGGAGGGCCTTGGCCAAGGTGTGCACAAGGGCAGGAATGGGAAGTCTAAAGCATGAATGGAGGTGATGTTGGGAAAAAGACCCAAGTTCAGTGGCTTCAATGATGCAGCTATATAGATTTCAGTGCAGGTATTGGCAATAGGGTCTAAGTGTAAGTTTGGATGCAGTTTTGGGGCCATTGAACAGGGCTCTGATGACTGTTGGCTTCATTTGGTAAAAATGGAAAATACCTGGAGGTCTTGGATGATGAAGAAACATGATTCATTTTAGAAACAGTCCTGTGATAAACGCATTGGTGTACCAGCAGGGAGAGAAGCATGGTGTGAACCCTGAGAAAGGAGACGGTTCCCCAGGCTAGAGCTGGAGTGTGGGGGAGGGGATGAAAGGTGAGGATGTCACTATTCTGTGTTAGAGCCAGTGGTGGTAGAGCTACTACTTTTATCTTTTGCTAGTTTCCTTCTTGGAAAAAGTACTGTTTGCTAATAATTATAGTATCAACATGAAAAGGAAGAACCTAGGCCCAGTCTTGCATTATGTCCTTAAACAAATTACTCAAATGATCACTGCTCCCATGCCAAATATCTGCAGCTGCTGACTTAGACCCATGCCGTGGGACAAGGCATTGTCTTGACATTGTCAAGTTCAGGTGTACAGTGCTGTTTCTGGGGAAATAATAAAAACACAGAAGAGCAACAAGCAGAGCTACAATAAACCGAGTGCTCCCCAGTGGAGAGTGGTCAGGTGAGTGTGACAGGCTGGGTTTTTTACCAGTTTTAGTTTCACTGAAACCTCATGACAACACCTTGAGGGCGACAAGTTGGTGCCCATTCTTCACAGACAAGGAAATGGAACTGCACACACTCAGGTAAATTACCCAGAACCAGACGAAAGCTCCAGCCAGCACTGCCACACTGGTTCTCCGGGTGCCAACTGGGTCCCTGTGCAGCAGTCCTCACTGACAAGCAGAGCAGGGTCTCTGACCTGTTCATGGTATTGCTCCAACACCACAAAGAAGAAATTAGAGTTGTCTTATTTACCAAGTGTTTGTCAGATGTCCATTCTTTTTCCTGTTTCAAATTAGAGACCTACTTTAAAAAAGGAAGGTCTAAAAGGGGTCGGTCTCTGAGAGAAAATAATAGATCACACTGGGGTCCGAACTCTTGGAGACTTTCTGCTGCTGTGCATTTAAATTTTCTCCTTCTCTCTTTAGTTCTCTGTCTTTAAGATCAGTCTTTTCCAACATTGTGCCATATGCACGGTACACCCAATACAAGTAGATAAACAACCTCCAAAACCACCTAGAGACTGCATGATGCCTGCTGGTCTCATGATGCCCAGTGACCACATTATGCGCTATGGTCACATGATACATACTGGCCACATGATGTGCAGAAGTACCATGATACAGTGGTTACATGATGGGTGATTGTCACATGACATAGCATGGTGATGACATGACACATCATGATAACATGCATCACCTTGAAGCTTAAATAATGCAAAACCACATATCAGATGTGCCTGTTCCTAGGAGAACCTCTTCCCTCTCAGCCCCGCTCCCCATGACTTCACCTTGACCTCTGACAAGGAGTCTGAGTTTTCACAAATTTCCTTCTGCTTCACAGCAAAAACACCAGGACATCTCTTGACTCCATATACCACTCTTTCTCTGCTTATGTTCCCAGCAAAGTTGGCTGATTCCAGTTCTCTCTGTCTTTCTTGAGCCTCCTGGTCAGCCTTGTTCTCTCACCGCTGCTCAGAAAGTGGCTTTTTTGGAGGCCACTGCCACTGCTTGTGGCTGCCTCCACTGGGCTCTGAGTTCTTATTTCGCTGCAGCAGCAGTAGCGCTGGCCTCCCGGTGCCCCTCATTAACTCATTAACGTGTTCAGCCAGAGTTTGTTGAACTTCCATCTGTGTGCCCAGCACCGTGCAGGAAACAAACAAGAACCTCTATGCCACGGGCTGTCATTTCCGGCCTGGAGGACAAGTGACACAGTAGGTAAGGAAGCTGTCCAGTGTGTTAGTGGGGGACTAAGGCAGGGCGGACGTGGCACCACTGGGAGCAGAGGTGCCCTGACCACTGCTACTTCTCCCTGTCTCTGGCCACCTTGATGGCCTCCCCACTTTGGAGGCTCCTGTCCTGGCTCCTCTCCCACACTGGTTTCAGCCCCTCTCAAGAATTTCTAACATCCTTATATGCAGATGAACCTTAACCCCAAAGTGATGGTATTTGGAGGTGGGGCCTTAGGAAGCTGATCAGTTTATGAGGGTGGAACCCCACGATGGGATTAGTGCCCTGAGAAGGGACCTAAAGAGCCCCCCTCATCCTCCCACTACGTGAGGACGCAGGGAGAAGTCTGCCATCTATGACCCAGAAGAGGCCCTCATCTACCCACACCGGCACCCTGACTTCCAGCCTCCAGAACTGTGAGCATGATCTGTTGTCTATAAGCCCCAGTTTGTGGTATGCGGTTGTAGAAGCTAGGATGGACTAAGACACTACTTTCCAAGCTTTTACATCAAGTTGGGGGTCGGGGAATTAAATCTTTTGTTTGGAATTGTCATCCTGGAAACAAAATCTGCTTGACACGGTTTTTGACTTCACCCCCCAAATACTCTTGGGTGGTGAAAAAGTCCACAGATGTGTCTAGCCTGGGGGGACAGAGCCCTGGAAAACAAAATACACACATTGACCAATACTCCCCCCGACTCCCCGTTATACTCTGATAGCTTTGGCGGTGGATCACCAGTGGGCACAATTCCACGTCTTACTGGATCCAGTTCTGAAGCCTTCAATTCACACCTTCAGGTTTTATTAAGCCCAAGAGGCATCCATTTTAGAAGCAAACGCCCTGTGTTTTTAAGACCGCATGATGCAAGCCAAGTTCTCCCTTCCAAGGGCCCATGTTACAGAAGCTCAGTCTTGGTGGGTGTTCCTGGGTTGGCACTGGCAGGTCCCAGGGTGATCTCTCAGGGTAGCCGACACAGCTGTGGACCCTCTGCCGGGTGCAGAGTAGCAAAAGCAAGGGTGGATCGCAGTCCTTCCTTCTTGCCCCCCACTTCTATTTCCTAAACAAGCTAAGAGTTTTTATAATTCATCACCTGGCTGACAGATGAGTTCTGCTGGAGAATATTAGAAAATGTCTCAAATCTCATATATATGCTAATGGTATGCCGAGACTGGGCGCTGGTGTGCCGGGGTTTTTAATCTGTCTTGGCCAGTGTGGAAAGTGGAGGAGACAAGTCGCTGCACTCCACAATTTATGATCAAACAGCTGAATTGTGAAGGAAGAAGGACATGCAGAAAGGGAGAGTAATTTTCTGATTTAACAGCGTTGTTACGACAAATAAAGAAATCTTGATTTTGACTGCACTCGACATTAAATGAGTTTCCTGTGCCCTGTGTTGAATTTTTCATTTTCAGATTCGCATAAAGCGTCCTGCTTAGATACAAGTGACAGATAAGGAAACGGTGCATATGGAAATCAAATGTGTATAATAAAGCCGTCTTCTGTTTATTAAATAAACACATGTAGATTATTTCTGCGGAGGACACACTGATAATTCTTCATCATGTTCCCCTTTTTTTCCAAGTCACACAGAATCTTATTTAACAGCCACCAATGCTAGGTCTAGGCCCTTCTGTGTATGACCTTCTCGCCACTCAGGGATCGGGCCTCTGGAATTTATGGCCAACCCTCTACCTGTATTTGGTTCTCTGGCCCCTGCTTCTGCATATCATTTCAGTACATCATTATGAGTCCACAGTGATTTTGGAGGCGGAGAATTTTGTTAAGTTGCGTTTTGCTAATATTTCCATTATGGACCAGAAAGGAAAGGCTCAGGGATATTATTCTGAACACCTAGGGATACTCAGCAAAGCCTCGCACCGCATCTCGGCATTTAGCAAGGAGGTGGGCAGAAGACTGGAGTCTGCTGATGAGACCGTGGGACGTGGTGGTTTGGGAAGCACCTGAGCGGCACCTTTGGAAAGTAGGCGCTGCTGACTCCCCCGCCCTGGTGAGGTCCCTTAGAGTTAAGTGCCCAGCTCTGTGAGGTGGTGATAGAAGTTGCTCTGAGGAGGATGGAAAGAATAAATTCCCACTGCAGACACCAGAGGCCTTCTCTGGCACTGGGGACAAGCCTGGGGTTGGAGGAGAAGGAACACCTTGGCACCAGGTCTTTCTCCCCCAGAGACCATGTGAGTGGGAAAGTGCTGAGTTTCTATACTCCCCATCGTCTGCGTGAGCTTTCCTAGAAGTTTTGAGCTTCCTGAAAATTAGGAGAAGTCAGTGCTAGAATGGAGCATGAAATCACAAGTATTTTCTTCACATTTCAATCAAGACCCAGATTCCCAGGCATATAGAGGGAATAATACAAATAACTGTTATTTCCTTTTACACCATTATCAGCTTTAAAAGTTTTTTAAATTTTATTTTTCAATTACAGCTTACACCCAGTATTATTTTGTATTAGATTCAGGCATACAGGTTAGTGGTCAGATACCAGCACCAATTCAAGGACACACGTTAATTTAAAGGGGAATAAAACAGAAAACATCCTAACCCATCGCTCTTTGACCTGGCATCCAGAGGGAGCTAGGAAGAGAGAACCTCTGAAGCTCACACTGTGCTGGTATCTGAGGTTGGGGTGAAAATGGCTGGAGTGGGCCTCTGGCGAAGGCAAAGACAGACAGATGAGGATGGGCCGATGGCCTGCTGCCAGTGTGGGAGTAGGTGCTGAGGCCCGCTTATGCGACTCAGCTTGGAGCATTGCCTTGCAAGGTTCAACACCCAAAGCAGCTGCGCAACTGAGAACATCTTAGGAAAATGTTGTAATTTTTATTTACATTACATTACTGCTCGTTTGGGTCTTAATTTCACATCTCTTTTGTGAGCTATTTATTCCAGAAAACACCATTCTTACTGTATAGCTCTGATGAGGTGCTGGAGGCACTTATAGTGTAAGCTTTTATTTTTGAAGAAAAAAGAAATTGCCACTTTAATCTACTACAAAGTGAAGCCACAGGGATGCGTTAGAACAGGTACGCGAAGCCAGTTTTGCTCTGCATTAGGGTTTGTGTGTGAGCATGCTTAGCTTAAAAATACCTCTTTGTTTCCAAGCCAGGGAAAACAGCCGAGAGTGTAATAATTTTTTTCATTTTCTATTTGGGGAGAGGAGGATATGATTTTTCTTCTGTGCATCCCTAGCTTGTCTGTGTCAAGTGGCCCAGGAAATGGGAGGTTGAGAAAAAGTCCCCTGCAGGTGCCATCACAGAGGCAGGCAAGGTTCCGTGCGGATTTCCCAGCCTCTGGTTCAAAGCCCCTCGGGAACCCCGTAAAGCCTTCGGTGTCTCAGTCCTGATGTCGGGACACCCTAATGATCGCCCTCTGCTTACGATTTTCCTCATTAGATTGGCTCCATCCCAGGTGCAGGCAGGACCCTGCTTTTGGGGGGCTGGAGGTGTCCCTGAGGCAGCACTCTGTTCTGAGATAACTTTTAGAAAGAGATGATACGTTTTTTCCTGACCTAAACGTTCAGACAGTAAATTGATAAACCCAGAACTCAGCTACTTCTTTTTGTTGTTGTTGGGTTTTAATTTTTTTACTTTTTAAATCTATTTTTTATGTTGATAGTACTGAACACAGCCACTTCTTCCTGCAGCTCCTCCCACCTGGCGTTCTGCTGTGTGCAATTCAGAACAAGAACAGGCTGCAGGAAGAAGCGGCAATTACACCTGTGACTGGGACACCCCTGGGGTTGTGCAGGCATTTCCTCTGCGTGTAGCACCCATGGCTCTAAGAACAGCTCATTTCTCACATCCTGAAGCACTTCTGGAAGTGGAGAACCTGAATCCTTTCCTCACAGAACACTTCAAAGTTCACCCACAGTGTTTCCTCCCACCAGTCTCATCGTAGGAGAATCTGCAGTTAAAGAGACACTCAGCCCAAGGGAGGGTGTGGCCTTGAGTAGGAACCAGGAACTTATCCCAGTTTCCATGCACTGGCCACTGGCATGTGAAGGAAACATATGGGGTCCAGCCAGATAGGAATAGCCATCACCTCATCTGCAAACCTTCCGTTCATTCTCTCTCTCTCTCTCTCTCTCTCTCTCTCTCTCTCTCTCTCTCTCTCTCTCTCATAATAAATAAATAAGCACATTATTTACTTTGGTTTTAAAAATTCCATTTCTTGAAAATTCACACATCAGAGAGAAGCATAAAGATGTAAATAAGGACACATTATTATTTCTGTCGGGGTAAATACAAATAGATTTTCTACTTTTCTCTATAACAACAATAACATATAGAGAGTGTGTCCCACCCATTCCTCCAAATCTCTCCTATTTCATGCAGAAGAGTTTGTGGGATCCTGTGTTGCATTTGCAAACACTGGAGCTCAGCAAAAACAAAGGCACAAACATAGTAAAATTAGAAAGAAAAAAATCCCTCTGCTAAAACATGACTCACTAGAAGGCACTCTGAGGGCAGAGACAGCACGTGGCTTCCATGTCCCTGCCACTCCTGCATGGTATGCAAATGCTGGACTGAAAAGGTTCTGGAATGACATTCAGGATGTTTATCCACACAACTGTGTAGTCACTTATATGTGGATGCACCCAGCCAAGACTTAATCTCCAGTGCAGATTTCTAGATTCTCATCTTAACACATTCCAAAGAAACTTGTCTTTCCCCAAACCTGTTCTGTCATCTGACTGATACTTTTTTTTCTGTGAGAGGAACCACCTACCACATATCACGTTGGTAAGCTGGCTCATTAAGCTGGTGTTGGCTCTGACCTATCTCCCACAGCCTCACCTGCCAGCTGAGCCATGTCACGTATGTTCCTTCGCAGTGTTGCTCAGGCCCATTCTGCGGCCCCCCCATCCTAAGGGTGCCTCTCAGCTCCCCCCTGGGTTCCTGCACCACTGGAGCTTCTGTCCACAGCTGGAGGTCACATGAGGGAGCATCTCCCAGCATAATCCCATTGACAGCATTCTGAGCCCTGAGTGATGAATCACAACAGACATTTCTTCAGAGTGTTTCCTCCCTTGGGGTTTGTTGACAGTCCAATGGGTCAGTCATATTGCTCTGGCTAAAAAGCTTGGCCATCCCCAAACAGCCCTATTGTTTCTTCTCCCATCATTCTGCATCACCTCCCTGTGGAAGCCCAGGATATCCAGAGGGACCAAAGGGGTTTGGGTGGGGATGATTCCAGCATGCAGTGCAGGAGGTTTGGTATCACAGCTCCAGCCAGGTACATCCAGTGGTGCTTCCAGTCATTGTGGCAGTAAAATACCCCACCAGTTTCCAAACACCCCATGGCGGCATTGCATGATTGCAAACCACTGATCTCTCTACATCTCTCTATTATCTATCTATCTATCTATCTATCTATCTATCTATCTATCTATCATCTATCTATTATCTATCTATCTATCTATCTATCTATCTATCTATCTATCTATCTATCATATCTATTTTAAGCTCATGCAATGTTGGAGGCTAGCCAGTCCAAAATCTGCAGGGCAGTTGGTAGGCTGGAAACCTGGGGAAGAGTTGCTCTTCAGTCCACAGGCCATTTGCTAGCAGAATTCCTTCCACTCTGTTCTATCTGGCCTTCAACTGATTGCATGAGGCCCACCCATGTTAGGGGGGCAATCTGCTTTATTCAAAGTCCACTCATGTAAATGTTAATTTCATCCAAGAAACAGCTTCACAGAAACATCCAGAATAACATTTGATCCAACATCTGGGCATCATGGCCCAGACAAGTTGACACATAAAATTAACCATCAGGGGAAGATTGGGCACATGCTTCAGCAGACTCCACGGTGCTTGTGTGTATCTGTGCTTCCTCTGTGGGCGAGGGATGGGGGACTGTTAAAAATGCCCATTCCTGGCACTGTCCCAGATATTCTGCACTTTCAGCACCCTCCCCATCTCGGCTCCTCAACACACTCACCCTGAGGTGTGTGGGTAAACAGTGAACACCTGTGTCCCAAGGTGAATATCCCGAATGTGTGTACAGTTGGAGTACAACTGAGCTGCACTTCAGAGGCCTTCTCAACCCCTCAGATCTCAGGAAGGATGCCCTAGACCTTAAATTCATCTTTCACAAATAGATCTTTTACCTATGCTACTTGTCATTCCAGGATTTCCAGAGACTTCATCTTTTTATGACTTTTTGTTAAAATGTTATTTTTTTCCCTCCTAAGTTTGGGAAAGTTTTTTTTAAGTTGATTTTAGAGGGGTAGGGGGAGAGAGAAAAAAAGAGAGAGGAGAGAGAGAGAGAGAGAGAGAGAGAGAGAGAGAGAGAGAGAGAAATATGGATGTGAGAGAGAAACATTGATCGGTTGCCTCCCATAAGTGCCCTACTAGGATTCAAATCCTGAAACTTAAGTATGTGTCCTGACCTGGAATCAAACCCACCACCTTTCAGTATACATGCCGACACTCCAACCAACTGAGCTATGGTGGTCAGGGCATTAAAGTTTGATTTTAAACCAATTTAAGAGACACAGGAGGAGAGCGAAGGGGTAATTATCCTCCTCTTAACAGTGTGGAAGATGATCATGAACTTTTTCTCCCATTGGGCTAGTTCTGTTTCCCAGGGAAATCACTGTCCTCATTTCTTGGGTGGGCACAGTGCGTCCAGGTCTGCAGGTCCTCATGGACTGGTGACGGAAGGCCCTGCTGCCCTACAAGGAGCTGAAACGCCCTGGGTTATGTGTTATTGATTTCAGAGCAGCAGGCTTACTTCTCGGCAACGTGATTGGGTTTCAAGCTAGTTCCCATATAATTCATTTTTGTTCAGTGTTTGAAGTTCAGACAGAAATAATTGGTCTGGGAAGAACATCTTGCATTCTCTCCGAGGAATGGAGCTGGAAGCATATATTCCACCCTCTCTCCAGGGAGGGTTGATTTTGACGTTTTTCTGTGATTTCCAGGAGACTGCTCTGCCTCTGCCTGTCTCTGGCAGCACCCCTGGCCATGGGTGAGCAGTTGGGTCCCTCGTTATCTATCTCCTGTCAGTGAGGGTGGCTCCGAAAACCCCCTCCTCACTTCCTGTGACTCCCAGAATGATCCAGAGCCAGGGTTTGCACTGTGAGCTGAGGAGAGAGGCCACACCCACACTCCATAACATTCACTTTTCAAGTATTCCCAACTTTGGTGGCCTGCAAACATTTCAGGTCACCTATTGACTAACTATACTTCAACAGCTTGCCTAACCCTCACTCTTTGGTTTTGCTTTGTTTTTATTCTTTGCTTCTTTTAGATTTGATATTAGTCTTACCCCTGTTCAAAGATATAGGGGATGTGTTCTCCATCTTCACATTGAACAGGGTCCCTTCTTCAGGGACTTGGTCAGGGTCCCTTCTTCAGGGACTTGGTCAGGGGCACCTCCTCAGGCCAGCCTTTCAATGGGTTTGGGGCACCAGACTCCTTGGCTGGTCAGTGAGGGATAGTTCATAGCAAGTGTGATGGTAAATGAGACAATCCGTGGTTTTGTGGCCGTAATTCAATCCACTTCACAGGATTTTGGGAGGGTTAGTGAGTGACTGTGCAGAAAGTTTCTCTGTGAGCCTTGGGGGTTGCGCTAAGGCAGTTGTCATCATTATTAGCAATGTGTATATGTCAGAGATGAGCCAGGTGTTGCCTTTCTACCCTGGTTCAAAGCACCATATGCCTAACAGAATCTGAGGGAAAGGCAAATAAATCTACAAGAGTGTCCCCTGGCTGATCTTGCCCATGCTCCTCTCTATTTGCAGAGATTAAATGAGAGGCATCAACCCTCTCAACAGATGCACTGAGCTGGCAGTTTAGGAGCTGATCGTTTTACGCATGAACATAGGATGCCCTCTCCCTACAGAAGGGTCCTGTTGGGTGTGGGTCGAATGTGGCATTGTTCTCTACACCCTGCATTTCAAACCAGCCATTCTGCTGTTTTTGCCATCTACAGCTCAGCTTCTTCTTCTTTTTTAAATATTATGCCTTTATTAATTTTTAAAAATTTTTATTGATTTTGAGAGAGAGAGAGAGAGAGAGAGAGAGAGAAACATTGACGTGAGAGAGAAACATTGGTGTGAGAGAGTTGCCTCCTGCATGTAACCTGACCAGAACTGAACCCAGCACCTTTTGGGTTATGAACGATGATCCAACCATCTGAGCTACACCTGGCAGAGCTACAGCTCAGCTTCTTGATACAGAAGTTCAGGAACCCTTTGGGGAAGTTCATCAGGGCAGGGAGTGAGCTTGGAGGAGATTTGGCCCTGCACATCCCACCTGGAGGACCTGGGAGGAGCTTTGCACAGGTGTTCTGTGGCTGATGAAGACGACATGTGGGGATCTCAGTGTGAGAGGTTCGAGGGTCCCAGCCAGACCAGGCTGGGTTGGGAGACGGGTTGCTTACTGCTCTGGTCACTGTCCCAGACAACTAAGGAGCCTCTTAGGAGGTATGTTGCTGTGTCCATCAATCTTGTTTGTTTGCTAACTGTGCTCTCAGAACTTTAACTTGCTGTAAATATCTACATCTATTTTATTGATTTTAAAAAATCCAATTATTATCTTATTAAACTTTTCTACATTTTATCTTGTCTGCCCCCGACTCTTAAGAAATCAGGTGAAGAGACTTCTAGCACAAAAACTAATTTTTGTTTCAGGGGGAAAAACGGGCGGTGAAGTACTAACTTCCTATTTCCTGGCTGTCCTCATCCAGACAAGGAATGGAGCTCTCACTGAGTGGAGACTCCCCCATTTCTGGTCCAGTCCCCTGCCCTGTAGTTGAAGAAGCCCCATGTTCTGGGTCGGAAGTGAATGAGGGTGACATCTAGTGGCTACATTATTGAACTACAGATACGTGTTTCCTGGGACCCAGAATCTTTCATTCATTCGTTTGTTCATTCAATAGATCATGTTCTGGGACTTTAAGCCTGGAAAGACAACCGTCATCACAGACTTATAATTATTAATCTGTTAGAAGGTAGGCATTTCTAAATGTTTTAGATAGACACAGTCGCTATCCAATTTTGGCTGTGGTATCCGCACTGGGCAGTTATCCACTATTTCTATAAACTCCTCCAGAGGCAGAAAACTCACCTGATCAGTTCATTCCCATTTCACAGAATCATGTTGAGGCTGAGAAGAATCTAGAGACAATTTGTCTTATACCCTCATTTAACAGGTAGGAGACTGATGTCCAGATGGAAGTAGAGATTGGGTGACACTCAGATAGTGAGTTAGTACTAAGACAGATGAAAACTGAGTGCTCCTTGCTGTAAGTCCCAAGTTTTCCCTATAGTGCTATTTATCAGATTTTCATCCCTTTACCCCACCCTGTGTCCCTTTCTTCTTTCTTCCTTCCCTTAATAAATATTTCCTGTCTGACCATTTTAGATACCAGACATCATAGGGGTGAGTGTGAGCCATCCTGAGGATTCAAGAGGTGATGTTCTCATGGAGAACAGGCAGTTACAGGGTCCTGTAAAATACGAGGGCAGGCAGTGGGGCAAGTGGTGTGATTATTATATTTGTGGTTGACCAGGACAAAAACCATCACAAAACTGGCTTAAACCAACAAAAAAGATTGGCTCATAGCCTCGGGAGCCAGGAATCTGACTATATCATCAGGACCATTTTTCTCCATCTCTTGGATCCACCTCCCTCTCTGTTTTGCCTACTTTCTCTTTCACTGAAGATGGGTATGTGCTCAGTGTGTGAGGAGTATCATACCAGGCAGGCATGGCCAGTCAGAGCAAGCTGCTCCCCTAACCCTGCCAGTGAATTCCCGGGAAAGGACCAGTATAACCAGGTGGTGCTACAGATCCACCCAGAACCAAGTCTGTGGAAAGGGTTTCAAGATGAGTCTTGGCCACTGCCCATATCTGTGGTCAGGAGGGATTGGCTCTGGTAATCCTACCAGAACACCATGATGGGATGGGGAGGATAATTCATTGGAAGTGAAGGTGCTGGGAAGATGCAAAAGGAATAAAAGAAAACTTCTAGGACCAAAGCAAGTCAGACCAGGACCAGAATGAGGTTGCCTCAGTCAAGAAAAATAGATGTAAGGGGTGGAAAATAGTGTTCCAGGTAGGAGAACAGCATACCTCACAGCCAGAAGGGCAGAGGGGACACATAGAGCACATAGGCGGTCTGGTCGAATCAGGGAACTCAGCCAGAGCTGTTGACAGGTGAGTCTGGACAGATGACAGAAGCCTTGAGGTCCACGTTGTATATTTGAGACTTTATTCTGTGGGTAATTTGGCACTACAGGCAGGTTTTTTGAAAAATTTTTTTATTGATGAAGGTATTACATATGTGTCCTTATCCCCCCACTGCCCCTCCACCCACTCATGCTACAGGCAGGTTTTAAGTGCAAAAGTGATGTGTTTAGATCTTGATTTCATAAAGAAAATTGTGATTGCAATAAGAACTGAGGAAATCCCTGGTAGCAGGGAGACAAGCATGCTGGTCGCTTCTGTTTGGATTAATGCATTGGCCTTTTAACTTGCCTGAAATCAAAGTCAGATCATGACCACTTTAGCACAGTTCTGAGCCAGAGCACTTGGGACGCAGGTCTAGGGCTCTCTGGGCATTTCATAACTTGGCCTCAGTTCTCTCATGTGAAATGAAGGCACGAGAATAAATAACTGCAAAAATTTCTTTCTCTTTAAAAATCCTACATAATTAAAAACTGGGAAAGAATCCCTGTCACTGAGCCCAGAGTGAAGGGAGCTGTGGACGTGGGCTTGTAGCTTTGCCCTCTCTTCTAGTCTCCCTGGAGAAAATATTGAAATAACATGTCAATAACTTTAGTTTAATGCATTTTTTTGCATTAAAATATTCTAAACATAACCAGCATTTGAACTTAACTCTGTGCACCTCAAAGCAACTCCTCACACAGAAGCACCCAAGCAGGTTTCATCTCTAACTCGGGAACTCCTCACAGGTGGGGTGCAGCCGCCCCTCGAATCTGCTCACCCCTCAAGACCCCAATTACTCCTCAGCTGGTGCCATTTGTCCTGAGAAAAATGGTTGCAAGCGGTTATAGTCAATATTTGCCCAGCACTCAGATCTGCAATAGTGACATGTGCCTACTGTTTAAGAGGCAAATAGCAAATGATTAATTTTGAGTGGGTGAGGCGGAGACGTCCACTTCTCTCTTCTCTGCATTTATTTATGAGCTTTGCGAATGCAAGATGAATACTCTGAGTTCTAAGTTCTTAGATTAAATGTTGTCTTTTTAAATCAAAAGTAAGCAAATCCTGTGTAATATGCCTGACATATATTTATTACAATGTTCTTTAGAAGCAATTTCCATTCCGATATGCCATTGCCTGGCTTATTATTAAAGAGTTAAGAAAAATGGAGAGTAGGCAGTCGAGATTAGATTTTTTGGAGATGTAACTACAAAACGAATGATGCATTATAAGAACATTAAAAAAGCAATAGAGTTTAAACTATTAGAGAGAGAGATGTCAATTGACAGATGTGGCAGACTTTGTTTTTGCAACACTCCCATTCAAAATTATGAAGCTGTCGTCTACAGATTGTGGTTTCAAAACATCTGCATGGGAAGTTTTTTAATGCCCTGTAGGGAAATGAATGAATCAGTTTGTAAGTAATGTAAACAATTTATTGTCATCATCATCATGTTATTATTGTTATCACTAGAGGCCCAGTGCACGAATTCGTGCACCAATGGGGTCCCTCAGCTTGGCCTGTGGGATCTGGCCGAAACTGGCATCCCAACAGCCCCTAAGAGGTCTTGGATTGCAAGAGGGTGCAGGCCAGGGTGAGGAACCCCATTGGTGCATGATCAGGTCCAGAGAGGGACACGGGAAGTTAGCCAGCTAAGGAGGGACCGAAGGAGGGCTCCAGGGCATGCCTGGCTCATCTTGATCAGTTTTCATTGGCTGGACCTCAGCAGCAAGCTAACCTACTGGTTGCATCTGCCCCCTGGTGGTCAGTGCACATCATAGCAAGTAATTGAGGGGCCTTAGCATATCATTAGCATATTACTCTTTGATTGGTTGAATGGCCAACCAGATGACTGGACACTTAGGATATTAGGCTTTTATTATATAGGATTAGTAGTAGTAGCAGTAGTAGTAACTCTTACTTTTCTAATTTGAAAAAATAAAACTACAACAAAAATCAGAGAATAATATAATAAACAATCACAAATTTTGCACCCTAATTGAGCAAATACAAACACTTGTATTGTACTTTTTAATTTTTTATGCAAGTAAGATATTACAAATAGAGGAAAGTTCTCTCTACCCAGGCTCAGAACCAGGGCCATCCCCTCCCCAATGTGTAATGTGTGTAGAGGCCTCGGTCCTGTACTTCTATTGACATACACTTTTACTAAGCACAAATTGATATGTTATTCATTTTAATAACTTGCATACTTGACCATGGACAGAATGTTCTGGACTTTGCTACAATTCGGATGAAGCATAGGAAACTCAGGAAAATATGAACTTGACTGTCCCCATGCTGATGAACATCAGGGACTACATTAGCATTCAGGGCTGATGCAGCAAAGCACCACAAACCAGGCAGTTTCAGACAATAGAAGTTTATTGCCTCACAGTCTGGAGGCCCGAAGTCCAACATCCAGATGTCATCAGGGCTATGCTCCCTCCCAGGCCCCAGGGGAGGGTCCTGCCTGCCTCATCCAGTCCCTAGTAGCTCCAGGCACCCTGGGCTTGCAGCCTCATTACTCCAATCTCTGTCTCTGTTGGCACATGACCACTTCTCTGGGGTGTCTCTAACCTCCCTCTGCCTCTCTCTTATAAGGACACCTGTAATTGCACGCAGGGTTCACCTGGATAATCCAGAACGCTCTCCTCATCTCAAGGACTTTAAAAGACATCTTTTGCAGCATAAGGTGACACCCACTCTTTTTCCATGTAAAGTGATGTTCCAGGCTTCAGGGGCGAGGATGTAAGTGTTTACCATGGAAGGACTTTTCTCAGCTTGCCTCAGGATGCCTTTCTTGTGTTTTGACAGCAATGCTGTGGGATATCATTGGTGACAGGGTGTGCATGTGTGTGCTTTTCTTGGGGAATTTATCTGGAATTGGGATTGCCAGTCAGAGGTCTGTGCACTGCCAGGTCTGCCTCCCTAGAGGCTGCACCACTTAACACTCTGGGAGAACCTGTTTCCCCTACTTCTCATCCAGTTGTCACACTTGAAAAAGTTTAGCAACATTTGGAGAGGATTGCTTTCCCTCATTCCTAGTAAGATGCAGTGTTTTCCTGTTTGGGGCTGGGTTGTTAGCATTTTTCTTATTGGATTATATGTTTTGAATATGGACACTTTTTTGTTACATATGATGCAAAAAACTCAGAATATCACTTCTTTAAGACTTTGTTTAAAAGTCTTTTATTTTTTTGTCATAGAGAAGTTTTCAGATTTAAAGAAATGCATTTAATTCATCTTCCCTTTATTATATCTATACTAGAGGCCCGGTGCACAACAATTTGCACACTCGGGGTGAGGGGGGATCTCTCAGTCTGGGACCCCTCAGGGGATGTTCACCCGCTGGCTTAGGCCTGCTCCCTGGGTGATTGGGCCTAAGCTGGCAGTCAGACATCCCTCTGGCACCCAGGAGTCCTTGAGGGATGTCCACTTGCCAGCGGGGAGCAAGCCTAAGATACAATTGGACATCCTTCGTGCTGCTGAGGAGGCAGCAGGGGCTCCCACCACCACTGCTGTATTGGCAGTCATCAGCCTGATTTGTGGCTAAGCAGAGCTCCCCCTATGGGAGCACACTGACCACTAGGGGGCAGCTCCTGCACTGAGCGTCTGCTCCATGGTAGTCAGTGTGTATCATAGTGACCAGTCATTCCCAGTGGTTCCCCTGTTAGGGTCAATTTGCATATTACTCTTTTGTTATATAGGATTTTGTATTTTGAAGACTCCTTCCGCATCACCAAGTTTTATCTGTTTTTCCACAGTTCATTTAAAATCTACCTGGAACATACTTTTGTGCAGAGTGTGGGGTAAAACTCTAATTATATTTCATGTTCTATATGGGATCCTTTTATGAACAGGTCTATCTTTTACTCACCTATAATAATAAAAGCGTAATATGATAATTAGACTGGACATCCTTCTGGATGACCTTCTGGACTAAGCCAGGGCTGCTGGCAGTGGGAGGGAGGGAAGCCCAGTTCCCAGGTGACAGAGGGAACCCAGTGCCTGCAGCCAGGGGAAGTAAGGCCTACTCTTGCATAAATTTTGTGCATCGGATTTCTAGTAGATTTATAATATATTCTCTATTACTTATGAAGTTTTTTCATTTGATGGCTTCTATTTGTAGGTTTTTTATTTATTTCATTGACATATTTCCTTCTATGCACCAGCATTATAATGATTTAATTGCTATGTTTTAAAAATAAGTTTTAATAGTGGGCAGGGAAAATCTTCATTCTTTTCTTTTTAATTGTTTTAATTATTCTCAGATCTTCCCCTTTATATTTGAATTTTAGAATCAGGTTTTTGAATTTAAAGCCCTGAGTTTCTTTTGTTTTGTTCTGTTTTCAGAAATGAAATGAAAACCCAATTCAAGGAAAACTTGACATCTGAGTCCTGTTGAGTCTTCCATGCCAGGGATGGGGAATGCCTCACTATTGATTATTACCTTTTGTAGGTTTTGAAAAATGCTAGATAATATTTTCCCCAGCAGTGTTTTATACTTTTAATTACTTTTATTCTGACCCATTGCACTTCTAGCTCTTATTCTTTTTCAACTTTGTTTCTTAAAACCTATTGCTACTCATTTATAGGAAGCTATAAGTTTTTGAGTGTTTGTGTTGTATCTAGACAACTTGCTGAAATCTTTAATGAGTTCTATTACCTGTCTATATATTTCACTGGATTTTCTTTGAAGACAATTATTTCACATTTTTATATCTTCTATCCTAATGCTAACTGCCCAGGCCCATCATGTGAGCTACCAATTGCTGTGTAACAAATAGCCATACCCTTAGAGGTATCTCAGGATAGGTCATCATAAGTTCTTTGGGCAAGGGAAGAAAGGCTACTTCTAGGGATAAAGGAATCTTGACAGAACTTGGGGAATTGAGGTTGACATCCTCATTGGATCTTGTCCAAATGTCCCCATTCCAAGTTTCAGGGTTCACCTCCTTACCAATCAATGGCCTTAATTTAATATGCCACCCCTACAAGGTTGTGAGTTCAACATGTGTTGCAATTTTTCCGTTAGCAGAATGAGAGTTATAATGGTTGACAGAAGTCTTGACTATATTTACAAAAGACACACATTTATTTCAGTCACAGAAGCTTTCTGATTCTGTACCTGGTCTTTAGACTGGAAATCAAAGTCATGGGCTTATTATGTTCCCCTTCAAATTCTCTTGGGGAAGCATCCAAGCCACCTCACGCTGACAGAGCTCTGTGGCCAACAGTCAAGTGTCCAGTGGTGGCCCCTGCAGCCCTGTTGGTCAGCAGGGCACAGTCAGGAAGACCAGTTAAAAGTACAATGGATAAGAATGAGGAAGTGGTGTTGTCTGAATTATTATTATTATTTCTTAAAAATCAGCTTCCCAAGTATTGCTGCTAACTGGCAAATAACTTTTCTAGGTTAGTCTGTGACAAGCAATCAAAAAGTAGATGGTGAGAAAGATGGTAGGTTCTTGCAAGTCAGGTCACTCCCAGATTTGATCTTTTCTTTTGTGCTTCTCTCCATTTTACTTTTAGCCTCTCATAACAACTCAGCCAAACACATGCTCTGAGGTTAACAACATGCTCAAAAATACCCCCTCCCTTAGGAAAGGAAGCATAGCAGCTCTTCTAATAAACTCTGCAGGCAAGGGATATCTTTTATGTTAAAAAATGTACTACATGCAGCAGAGTGTCTTATCAAGCTTCTCTGGTTAACCTTCACTCCCATGCTGGGTGGGAAGCTCTCCCAACCATTCTCACTAGGCAGTACCTTGTATTTGCTTTGCTACTAAGTGACCATGTCCTTGGCAATGACTCAGATATTGCCCGGTACCAACCAGGCTCCTGGAGTCAGAAGCAGGAAGGAACAGGAGCTCCTGAACATTGTGAGAACCAGTCAAGGTGATGCTTAGATCTTAAAGTATTTTTTTTTTAATAACATAGACCCCAATTCACTGTGTCCATGGGGTAGTAAGTGATGAAAACAGGGGGTGTGTAGTTGGTAAGTGGTGGGCCATTTCTGGAAACACAGAGTCCTCAGCTCTAGTTTTCCTTTTACTGCCCAGACACTGACCATGTCACACCTTCAGCTCAAGCTTGGTCAATAAAGTTATCATGTAATTATCATCAACTGGATTTTAATTATTAATTGTCACCTCTGGGGCTGTCTGTGGACTGAGTGCTGCATTTCATCTGAAAGTGGGGCCCGGACTTGACAGATGACGGGAAGTGTGGAGAAAACCATCAGTGCTACCATGAATAATTGAGCTTTAATAATTTTTGCTGCATTTAGAAATCATTTCCCACACTTGTTACATGACCGAAGTGCCTCAAGCCAGAGAGTTGATCAGACTCATCTCGCACTTGGTGAGACTCTGCAGTTGGATGAGAGTGAGGCACAGTCTTTCCAGGAGAAGCTCCTGGGGGAAAAGGCTGAGTGAGAAGTGTCTAGGAGGCTGCTGTGTGTCTGTGGTGCGGTGGCCATACAGCACAGCGCCGTGAGGAGGCTCTTCAGACACTAAGATTGAGAGCAGGCTGAAGACAGAGCTCTTTCGTTTAGAACTCCTTTATTATTATTATTAACTAGGGGCCCGGTGCACAAAAATTTGTGCACTGAGTGTGGGCGTGGGGGTGGTCCCTCAGCCCAGCCTGTGCCCTCTCGCAGTTTGGGACCCCTCTGGGGATGTCCACCTGCTGATGTGCCTGGCCAGCCTGGGTGAGGGGTGAGGGCCATTTTCAGGCTGGCCACAGCTCCCACTGACCCTCCGGGCCATCAGCCTGGGAAGCGATAGGGTGGTGCTGGCCACCCTATGTCCTCCCAGGAGGGGGCCTCAGGCCAGCCCCCCACCATGCCCCCACCTGGGAAACCGATGGGGTGGCGCCGGCCACCCCACACCCCATGGTCTCCCAGGTGGGGGCCTCGGGGTCGGCTGGCTGGTCCTGCCCCACAAGGCTTTTGCCTGGGAAGGCATTGGCCGGCTCAGGGTGCTGGATGCCTTCCCAGGATGGAGGCTCCCAAGATAGTGGAGGCTGCAGCCCAGGAGAAACCGCACACCGGGGCTGCGGCCTCTGACATATTGGCTAGGTTAATTTGCATACAGCCACTCTGATTGGCTGGTGGACGTGTCTTAAGTGAAGAAATGGTTAATTTTAATATTTTGCTTTTATTAGTTAGTATTTTAATTAAAAGGTAATATTTTAAATATAAAGACAATATTTATTTATTGTAAACAAATTATAAAACACAATGAAAATGTATATAAGAAGAAGTGTAAACCTGCCCCTTCTCTCCTGTCGTGGCCAACCTAGAGGAACAGAATGGACCACCATCCAACATTTGGTTTGGATGACAAGACCAATTATGCCACACAACCAAGAGGGTATGGAAAGGGCTATTCTTTACACAATGAGGCCTCCTGGGGAGAGCAGAGCAGAATCCCCAGCCGGCTTGAAGATGGCTGGAGAGAGCAGAGCAAGGAGGTTGGTGTGGGGTTTGTACTGTGGTCGAGGGAGGACAGGCTGTGGGGTGCCAGTGGTGGGAAGGGGCCCATGTGGTTTCACCCAGTGTTGCAAAGTAACAGGCTCTCTTATCAGTGTGCCCAGAGGCGGAGCAGAAGGTGAAAAGAGAGGTGAGGCTTAAAGCTGTCAGAAGTCAAACATCAAAAAATGAAGTCATACTCTTTGTTCTATTTCTTGGGCCTTCTCACTCCAGGTGGGCTATTGTTTACAGTCTCCTTAGTACACATCCAGACATTTCCTATGTACAGATAAAAATATTTTTACATGAGATTTATATATTCATCTGTCCATTGATCATCCATCCATCCATCCATCCATCCATCCATCCATCCCTCTTTTAATAAAAAATGGCATCATATTACATACACACTGTTGTGAACTTGCTTCTCCACTTAACTGAGTCTTGACAGGACATCTGTCTACAGCCCACCCCATTCTCCTGATGGCTTCCTGGTATTCCATGACTTGTAATGGTGGCTATTTGGGGAGATTCTATTTCTCTATATCACAAGCAATCTTTATACCCCAGTACCAGTGCAAGTATGCTGGTAGAATACACTTTCATATGTGTGATCACTACATCACATGGTAAGTTTTGATGGATATTGTCAAATTGGCTTCCAAAACTGTGCCCTAGAATACTCTATGATCAACAGGCTATCAGAATCTCTGTTTTCTATTACCTGCACTGACTGGGGTGGGGGCAAGGCATTAAAATAATCTGCCAATTTGAAGAAAATTGTGGAAGAATTAGTCTACATCTTTCAAGTATGTATCAGCCAGTTTTATTTCTTACTACCCTGAATTGTCAATTTTTTTTAAGTCAATCATTTTTTTTTATTAATTTGTAAGCAATCATTTCTATAATGTATGTTGCAAATATGCTTTTCAGCTTGTCATTTGACTGTTTATGAGATGTTTTGCTCTAGGGAATTTTTTGTTTTTATAACATAAAATGTAACAACCTCACCTTTGATGAAACTGCTTATTTTGTTATATTTAGAAAGTTCTCTAATGAAAGACTAGTTTTTTATTACTTAAGATTTTATTCTAATAGTTCTTAGTTCTTATACTTAAATTTATGTTCCCAAAAGAAATTCTTCTGTTGTAAATAAGGCATAAAGTAGACTTCCTAGTTCTATCTAATTAATTAACAAGTTGTCTCAATATCATTTAGAAATTATTAATCTTTTACCTGGTGATTTGAAATGCTACTTTTGTCATGTGAATCATTGTGAATTTTGTTTCATTTCTAAATTTTACATGCTTTATTTTATTTTTTTAAAATATATTTTATTGATTTTTTACAGAGAGGAAGGGAGAAAGAGAGTTAGAAACATTGATTAGCTGCCTCCTGCACACCTCCTACTAGGGTTGTGCCCACAACCAAGGTACATGCCCTTGACTGGAATCAAACCTGGGACCTTTCAGTCTGCAGGCCGATGCTCTATCCACTGAGTCAAACCGGTTAGGGCTTACATGTTTTATATTAATCTACATGCTGAATTCTCTTCTATTTCATAGTTTTATTTATTGTGTTTTCTAACATATTTCCAAGTCAAATAAGGGGGCTCCTCTGAATTTCTCTTTATTAACACTTCAATCTGAGGTCTGATGTTCTCACTTCTGAGCAAAACCTGGCAGGGGAGACACATTTTTAATTTGTCACTCAGACCACATTACTCTCCACTCAATACAGTTAAACCACTCAATGCATTTCCATTGCACTGGAAATGCTTCCCAGCCTGCTCCTTGACCTGCAGGCCAGCTGCCCTGGGTCCGTCCTACCTGCAGCTCATTCTGCACCCTAGGCAACCTCACCTTGCTCTCCAGCCACAGACCTGCCCGATGCTCCCACTGCCTAGGTCCCCTGACTCATCCTCAAAAGGGACTGTTCCACTGACCTGCTGTCCTAATGACCAGCAGCTGCAGGACCAGTGCTTGGCACTTGAAAGATGACTCAGTATTTGGGAACTAAGAGCATGGACATGCATATCCACAGTGATAGTCTCCTTCTCCCCTCTCCTCTCTGACTTGATTTTAGTGCCATCTTTAATGACTGGTTTTACTAAAGTTCTAGACACTTCTTTACAAGTGGGCTTGGTTCCTGCTCACACAGGTTTGGGTTGAGTCCAGTTCAAAGTTGGCTTCCCATGCTCCCGCTTTCTGCTATAAACCTCATTTGAATACAAGAATTCAGATCATGGCTATTTGTAAAGCATTTGGCATCACAGAAGAATATCCTTATTCTGATATCAGCTGAAGGCCCCCTAATCCACTCCAGACTTCAGACTAAGGCCAGGCCAGAAGTAACACCATTGAGGCTGGGGCACAGACTCAAAGCAGAAATTCATGGACCGTAAGAATGAATAAGG
>PVJC01009215.1:0-46444 GCA_004026665.1 Murina feae | reverse complement strand
TGCATGTTGTTCTCTTTTTTGAGCTGTGACCAGGGCTGGGTGCTGCCTGCCTCCCAAGCTTGCCTACTGCCCATCTTCCTCCGGCCACCAGAAAGCAGGGAAAACCCCACCTCATGGTCAGGCCAGCCGTTTCCTGCTCTCTGATCCCTGGAAGGGACCTGGGGAGCCGCCAAGCAGGCCCCCAGTCCCCAAGAGCTTGCTTTCCCGCTCCCCAGTGCCCCCTCAAAGGGCCTGGGGAGCCGCCAAGCAGGCCACCGACTCTTTCCCACTCACCAGTCCCCTGCTGCCTTCCTTTCCCACTCCCTGGTGCCGCCAAGGGGTCTGGGGAGCTGCCAAGCAGGACCCCAGCCACTTCAGCCTTGCTTTCCTGCTCCCCGGTGCCCCGCAAAGGGCCTGGGCAGCCGCCAAGCAGGCCGAGACGCCCCCACTGCCTCTTTCCTACTCACCGGTACCCTGCTGCCTTGCTTTCCTACTCCCCGGTGCCCTGCAAAGGGCCTGGGAAACTGCCAAGCAGGCCCCCGACACCCCACTGCCTCTTTCCTGCTCTCTGCTGCCCTGCAAGGGGCCTGGGCAGCCGCCAAGCAGGCCGAGACCCCCCACCGCCTCTTTCCTGCTCCCCGATGCCCCTCAAAGGGCCTGGGCAGCCGGCAAGCAGGCCCCGGGCCTCCACCACCTCTTTCCTGCTCCCCAATGCCCTGCAAGGGGCCTGGGCAGCCGCCAAGCAGGCCGAGACCCCCCACCGCCTCTTTCCCGTTCCCCGGTGCCCCGCAAAGGGCCTGGGCAGCCACCAAGCAGCCGCCAACCCTGCTGCCTTTTTCCCACTCATAGGTCCTGGGTCCTGCACTGTTCCGCCCTGCAGCCACTCTGTGCACTCGGGAGGTCCCTCAGCCCGGCCTGTGCCCTCTCACAGTCTGGGACCCCTCTGGGGATGTCCACCTGCTGGCATGCCTGACCAGCCTGGGTGACGGGCTGATGGCTGTCTCCAGGCTGGCCAAGCCCCGCAGGAACGTCCCTCACCCCATTGGGTTGTGGCCAGCATGGGTGATGGGCAGATTGGCGCTTTCAGGCTTTAAAGCTGCCCACAGCTCCCATTGACCCAATGTCCCAGCAAGGCTGGCTGGACGCAGGTTTCTGGGGTTTGTTTATCTTCTATAATTGATACACTGTTCCTTTAAGCCGGCCTACAAAGCCTCCTCTCTGCTTCACCTTGCGGTGTCTATAATGACACAATGTTACTCTTAGGCCTGCTGTTTCCTTCAGCTCCCGAGGATTCTATGATTGTTATTATGTTGCAAATGTGTGTTTTGCTTGAGGATAAGCGGAGCGGAGCGGCAGTTTCACTTTCACTCCTGCCGCAATGGAAGCTGCCGTTTACTCAGGTCCGTGAGTGGCGGCCGCCATGTTGGCTGGGCTAATTTGCATACAGCCACTCTGATTGGCTGGTGGGTGTGCTTATTACCCCATCCCGGAGAAATGGTTAATTTCAATATTACGCTTTTATTAGTTAAGATGATAGACACATGTCCTTATACATTTTGTCCATAGACAAAGAATGTACACAATAGTGAATCGTAATGTGAACTAACTTTGGATGATTGTATCAATGTAAACTCATTAACTGTAACAAATGTTACCACTCTGGCAGGGGATGCTAGTAACAGAGGAGACAATGCATGTGTGTGGGTAGCGGATAGGGAATATCTGTTCCTTCCCTCCATTTTTGCTGTGAACCTAAAACTGCTCTAAAAAATACTCTTAATTTAAAAAAAATCTTTGGTTGCATTTAAGAGCAGATTAGATACTGAAGGGAAAAAAATCAGTGAACTTGAAGACACAGCACACTTTCTGAAACAGACAGGAAAAAAAGGCCTACAGGATATCAAGTCATCTTATACAATGTAAACTGGAGTCCAGAAGGGGACGAAAATATATTTAATAATGGCTGACATTTTTTCCAAACACTCAGTAAACATCGAGCTAAGAAAAACACAAAGAAAATAGCACCTTGGTACAAACTGCTGAAAAAAGTGATTAAAGGAAAATCTTTAAAATGTTTTAAAAAAGCATGTAAAGAAAAAAGATTACATATGAAAAACATAGAAAAGAATGACCTCATTTATCATTACACATTACATATGATATGAAGAGTATAGTGTAATCTGAAGGTAGGCTGGGTTAACAAGCAAACACTTAGAACACAAAACAATAGGCAATGGTAATATGCCAAAAGTAGATATAAATGGAATGCTAAAAATTCTCAAACTAAGAAATATGAATCGGCCATAATACCTTACTACAATGGAATACTATACTGCAATGAAAAAAGAATGAACTATTACAGCACTTATTAATTTAGGTATCTTAGTACATTGAATGAAGAGCAAATAACTGAGTAATATATTATTTCCCTTTTTAAAAGTCCAATAACATGTAAAACTAAACAACATAGTTTGGAATTACAAACTAATAATATAATAAAACTATGAAGAAGAGGTATGATAGATAAAACTTAAGATAGTGTTACTTTAAAGGGAGATGAAAAAAGCATAGGGATTTCAAAAAGAATGAAAAATGTTCTCTTTCCTTAAACTGGATTTATATTTTACTATCCTTCAGAGCTTATTCATGTTAAAAATATTCTTTTACAACCATTCAATATTTTATAAGTGACTATTATTAACCTTAAAATCTTTCATTGGTTCTGGTACAGAAATCTCCACTTGGGAAAAGTATCTCTGTGTAGTGATTCTTTTTCCCTTTGTGATTTTCCCCTGTTAATTACTGTTTCCTTCATTAATGGCAAGTTACAGATCAGTGTATAGAGTATGTTATTTCTATAAAAGGAAGAAAACATAAGAATATAGGTAGTCATTTGTGAAGACAGAAGGTATCTAAAAGAATACATTTAGAAACTGGGGAGGGGAAATGGGTAGCTGAGAGATAGAGAATAGAAGTCTTATTAATATCCTTCTGTTCTTCTGAATTATACTTGGTAAACACGTACTCAAAATAAGTCTGATTTTTTAAAAATTACTTCAGCCTAGGCAGATAAAACTACAACTAAGAAATCCCACTCTACCAACTACTAACTTGTTCAAATGATATAATTAGAAAACTAAGTTTTTAACACTAAGGGTATCAAAACTATGTGTACTAGAAATTCTAATCTGTACTTTCACAGGCAAGGGCAATTTAAATATAGCAAAATATACCCAAAAGAAAATTGAAATCTTCACTTAAGCAAAATATGTACAATACTCATACAAATCAACAAAAGGAAACCAACCCAAAAATAAAATGGGCAGAAGACCTAAACAGGCACTTATCCAAAGCAGACAAACGGCCAAGAGACATGGAAAGATGCTCAATGTCACTAATCATCAGAGAGATGCAAGTTAAAATGACAATGAGGTACCACCTCACAACTGTCAGAAGGCTGCCATTAATAAATCACTAAACAAGTGCTGGCGAGGATGTGGACAAAAAGGAACCCTAGTGCACTGCTGGGGGGAATGCAGATTGGTACAACCACTATGGAAATCAGTGTGGAATTTCCTCAAAATATTAAAAATGGAATTTCCATTTGATCCAGTGATCCCACTTCTAGGGATATACCCTAAGAAGCCTGAAACACCAATCAGAACATATGCACCCCTATGTTCATAGCAGCACTATTTACAATAGCTAAGATCTGGAAACAGCCCAAGTGCACATCAGTAGATGATTAAAAACCTGTGGTACATCTATACCATTGAATGAATACTGCACCGCAGTAAAAATGAAGGGTCTCTTACCCTTTGAGACAGCATGGAGGGACCTGGAGAGTATTATGCTAAGCAAAATAAGCCAGTCAGAGAGAGAGACAAGTATCACATAATCTCACTCATGAACAAAATAAACTGATGGCCCTAGCTGGTTTGGTTCAGTGGACAAGAGCGTTGGCCTGCGGACTGAAGGGTCCCGGGTTCGATTCCGGTCAAGAGCATGTACCTTAGTTGTGGGCACATCCCCAGTGGGGGTTATGCAGGAGGCAAGTGATGGATATTTCTCTCTCATCGATGTTTCTAGCTCTCTATCCCTCTCCCTTCCTCTCTGTAAAAAATCAATAAAATGTATTTTAAAAAAAGCAACAACTACTCTTACTAATACTGGCAAACCTAAACTCCCCAATCTAATATTGAAGGCCCTAACTTCAGTCTACCTTTCTTAGCTCTCTTCATTTATGAAGAAAAAAGTTTAGATACTAAACACTTTATAATCGGTCATTTTCCCGCCAAATCGCGTCGTAACGGGAAGAAAGAAATCCAATAATGGTCTGACTTTGCAAAGTCTATCTGAGTTGTCTTGCACATTTTCGTTGTTGTTGAAATGCCAGGCCCTCCATATTTGACGGAATCTGTCTCTACTCGTTTTTGGAAAAAACTCATCTCCCGCGCTTTGGTATAAAAAGCGGTATGAGTTTACTCGTTTCCCACAAAAAATGTATAAATAATGAGGTTGGTTACCCAATTCTTCATTTCTTCTCACTTTTTAAAATCCAATAATTTTGGAGAACCTACATATAAACACAGTATCAGGCACTAAGGTAATAAAGAGAAATGTCATTGGCATGTCCGAAGTATTGTGATCAAAATCAAAACCATGAGAGAAATCCTTCATATAGCTACAAAAGGTATAGCCCTAAGACATGGAAAGGACATGAAGAGTATTCAGATCATAATGAAAGAAGTAAACAGATCAGCTGAATAATATCAATTGGTGCACAATGCAGAAGTAGATTACTGAACATTAACGAAGAGATTGAAAAAACAGACTTGTCCTGGCAATGAGGAGTTACTAGAAACTATAGTCAATGTCCTGGCCAGAGACCTTCCTAATCATTCAAGTAAAATGGACCAGCAGAGAAGTGATAACCTCAGAAGTTGCATGAAAAGTTGAAACCAAAATCATTTGGGGATGACATAATTGCATTCATACTTGCATTCAAGTATCTTTTAATGCAAGCAAAGAAAATGAAGAAAAAGAAACTAGTTAATACAGAAATGTTTTAGAGAATCAAATCCTTAGTATTAATGTTTGTTGTTTTAGTTATTTAACTTACATGTCTGTAACGTGTAAGACAATTTTGCACAGTAGGGTAAAAAATCAGCTTTAGAATTCCAATTTAAACAATGTCATTATTTAATTTAAACTAATCATTTTAATACAAATTTCGCTATCAATAGTGAAACCTAAGGTATTAAGATTTATCACATATAAGTTTAGATAATTCAGATTTACTTTAACGTCTGTGGGAAGGTTTGTCAGAAAACTGAACTACTTGACAAATAGTGATTATACTAAAAGTTATTTAAACAGTTTAAAATTTTAACAGTTTTAAAAGAAAGAAAATCCCCTTTTAAAATAAATGTTTATTACATTTTTCTAAAAATGTAAGATTTGTATGTTGAACTTTAAAGCTTGAGGAAGAATTAGGGTTTAAAATTTAACTTTAATAAAGTATAGATTAACTTAAAACCAAAGGAACTGCTCAATTTTTTGTTGTTTAAAAAAAACCACCTTCAAGGACACCAAATCCTACATAAAAGTCTTTACTCATCCTTCAATACCTAAGTTAAATTCTTCCTTTTCTATGAAGCCTTTCCTCTTTTCCATAGATGTACCTATCTGTCCTGTGCTAAAGGAAAATAAATCAGTATTATTCAAAGGGCTAATTTATTTTACTTTATTCTAGTGGCATAACCCACAACGGAAAACACACCGGGCCAAGATCATAAACGCTTTCAGAACATGAATCATGTCTTATAAGAGTATCTCATACAAGGCAATCCTAATATACTAGTACACTACTGAATTTTAATAGCTAGAAAATTCTTCATAAATGCACTATTACCTCTGTTACATCCCAGTGGTGTAAAAATTGTTCCAAGTCTGTAAGGTAAAGCAGCACAGGGGAGAGCTGTGTCTGGATGACATGAGGAACTCCTCGAAGGCTCTGAAGCCAAGTTAACTCCTCTTTTGAAAACCCTAATTTGGGTACAAAGAAAATCAAATTAAAAAAATAAATCAAAAAGCAAGGGACATTGGTCATATTTTTAAAAACAGATAGATGACATGTATCTTTAAGCTATCTAGTTGCCTCCAAATTTCTGCATTTCATATAGTATTTTAAAAAATGAATAGCTGGTAATGGAGGCAGTAAAATTCATAGAATTATGTACACAAATGTGTGCTCTGACCCAATCTATAAGGTAGCAAGAAATAGGCTTTCCCCCTTATATAAAGGGCTTTACATTTATCTAAAAAAGTAAAAGGCAACCTTTCTAAATAAAAAAACAAATGAACAAGAATATATTCCATACATAAACTAATCTCTGTATTCTCTTACATAATAGCCAATTCAAACTACTATCTGATTCTCTTACCACCCCTATTACATTTGGCCTGACCTATCCAAAAATCCCTCCTGAGATAGCTCTCACAATGACCAGAATACCAGCAATGTAGTTTTTGATCCTAGCTTTCTGCTTTGATGTTCCTAACACTATATTTTCATGAACCATAGCCCAAAGCAGCAGCATCTGGTTTCATAGCTACATCCCATTACTGGCTCATAATGAGTTTTCAAATACCATTAAACCTTTTGACAGGTACTACTCATAAAAAGTAAAGACACCCCCTCCCCTGCCACGCCATCTCAAATGTGTACATCCAGATTATCAAGTAAACATGTAGGAGTCTACATTTATCTTTTATATAAAACTAGAGTCCCGGTGCACAAAATTCATGCAGTGTGTGTGTGTGTGTGTGTGTGTGTGTGTGTCCCTCAGCCCGGAATGCAAGAGGGCACAGGGCAGGCCGAGGGACTCCACCAGTGTACAATCAAGGCTGGGGAGGTTGGCCAGCCCGGGAAGGACTACAGGAGGGCTCCAGGGGATGTCCAGCCCGAATCGCTCAGTTCCAATCTGCCAGAACCCAGCAGCAAGCTAACCTACTGGTCAGAGCATCTGCCCCCTGGTGGTCAGTGCACATTATAGCGGTTGAGCGGCCTTAGCATATCATTAGTATATTATGCTTTGATTGGTTGAATGGCTGACCAGACACTTAGCACATTAGGCTTTTATTATATAGGATTTATAGCTTTTATTATATAGGATTTATCTTGCAAGATTCAGCTCATTTCCAGAACTTATCAACTTCTCTTTGGATTCTGACATATTAATTATAAGTCTCCTAATCACAAGTCTTCAAAAAATTTCAAAGAATCTCATCATCATCCAAGTATAAAACAGAAATACTGAACAAGTACAATCATTTAAACAATAGTAACACTCACACATCTAACTTATGACATTTCTATATTTATTTTGCTTTGAGGGCAAATGGAATGTAGAAAACAGCTAATCAAAATCTGATGTTCTTCCTATCAAGTTGAACATTTTGAACATGTTTAAAATGGATATTCTAGTCATCAATTTTTAAAAGTATGCAATGGGGCTTTCTCTGCCTATCTGATTAAGAGTCAGGTATGTCCAATTCATTGTAAACAAAGATAAGAACAAAGATGGAAAAAATGTTGAGAAATAAGACTAAGAAGAAACTGAAAAAACAATCATTCAAGTACTTCCCAAGATTTTGGTACTTGTAGTATGAGATGTAAAGAAGAATCATGCATCTTCCTGCATCAAGAGCCTGACAATGTAGGGTACAAATATTCCTTCAAAGATTCCCACTTATCAGTAAAATTCATTCTAAGAGACATCTTATTTATCATCCTCAAAACTTAGAACCAAACATAAAGGACAGTAAATTTTAGGATAATCTTCACACTAGATATTTTTCTTTCCTTAACTTGGTAGGTGAATGTGGTTACCTGTAAGTGTTGAAAATAAGAAGCTGAAATAATCCACATCACTCATCAAACAGTCTTTAACTGAGTATTTCCATCCAGAAAATGATGATCTACAACAAACAATGGGAGAAATATTACCAGAAGTGACCAAGAATAGTAGCACAGAATATAACCATTTTTTCTTTTTAAAAACAAGTCTGATTTAATAGCTTAAACAAAACCTAGAGTATGTATTAACTTTATATATAAGAGCTCACTACCATGATATGGAAATTTTAACTTTTAACATATTTATATTTAGTCTCATTAAAAAGCATAATTGGCCCACAGAGTATATTATATAACTTAGAAAATTTCTACACATTTGAAAATCATACTCTAAGGAGCCAAGATTAAGTTTTGTTTTTCAGTAGTTTCAGCTGCTATGTATTTATTACTAAGTGATTTTTATAAAGTCTCACCTTGCTTACTTTAAACAAGCTCGATTCTTACCTAAGCTGAAATATCTTAATTAGGAAAGGAATACTTACATTTAAAGCCACTCAAAGATAACTATATGCTCCCATACTTTGCAAAGCTGTAACTAGGTCTGCTTAATGGTGTAGCAAAAATATTGAAAGAGGACTCAAGGGAATATCTAAATGTAAAGCAGCTTCTCATTAAATGAGGATGATCTGGTTCCTGCTATGAGTTAAGTTTCCAATGACTCCTTTAAAAATTCTCTTCAAGATAAGGATAAAAAGGAAGACAGCAAATGTCAACCAGGAATCTAGCAAAAGGCTAAGAATGGTCAGATCCAATAAGCTAAGACTACAAATTTTATCATAGATATCTGAATAAATGTCAGACAAAATTAGGACTTTCTAACTCAACTAGAAGCACTTAAATCTTTTCTACTGTGAACTGTATTTATCCCAGTGAAACTAGGAATCAATTGTGCCATCCAGTGGCTAAAAGGAGTACACATCCATTTAGGAATCTACTTTAGACAAATGACAATAGATCACACTGTCCTTAAAACTATGATGTCCATATATACTGTTCAAGCCAGAACATGTCTGAGAGTAAAGGGATGCTATCGCTGATTAAGCTGGAACCAAAGAAATAAAATGGAACTGCTCCTCCAAGGCCAGATCATATATTCATTCTACTTAAGCCACATTTCTTAGTCCAAGAATCTCTCCTTTCTCTGAGAGAATTTTATCTAACACGTATGTTCCACAATCCAGCTGCAAATAAACTAGGGGCTGAGAGGATCTGACTGAGCTAAGTTCAGTGGATCAACACGGAATAATGGTATGAGGGAAAAGTCAAACTCTAAAAAAAACTCTAAATGTGTGGGAGGGAAAGGTAGGGGCAGCAACTTGAAGGTAACAGACAAAAATCAGAAATGATTCAAGGAATATCTCAAGAAAATCCATCTGGCAAAAGTGCACAAAATAAAGGGATTGAGAAGCAAGACCCTAAAACTACAGGTTACAGATAGTGAAAAGGTTGGCTAGTTACAGCCGCGGTCAAGGACAGAAGGGGGTATTTTGAAGAGAAAACCAAAGACATGAAATCACCCTAGTGTACGTTAAAAGAAATTAGGCACTATTATTTTTCTAATCTAGAAAAAGTGATACATTGATAGTGGTATTGGCCTTAAAAAGTTTAAAAGTCTTAATTTTAGATTTTTTAAAAGATTTATTTGGGCCCTAATCAGTTTGGCTCAGTGAATAGAGCGTCAGCCTGCAGACTGAAGGATCTCAAATTCAATTCCGGTCAAGGGCACGTACCTTGGTTGTGGGCACATTCCCAGTAGAGGGGTGTGCAGGAGGCAGCTGATTGATGTTTCTCTCATCCATGTTTCTAACTCTCTATTCCTCTCCCTTCCTCTCTGTAAAAACTTCAATAAACATTAAAAAAAAAAAAAAAGATCCATTTGGGCACAATACACCTAAAGAAAGAGAAGTGTACTAACAGATTGTGCAAATACTAAAAGGCAAACTTTAATTTGATGGACTTCTAATGACAATGACAATCAACTTTTAATTTAGTTATTATTAACCCCTTTTATCATTATCTGTAAACTAACATTTTCTCAACAGTTGATCAAACTCCACAAAAAAAAAGAAATTTGACAATATTCTTGACAAAAGTTAAGCATAATTGATGTTTATAAAGACAGCAGTCCTCCTAATGAGAATAAATTTCAAAAGGAAGTTGTCAAAAGGTGGTTTCAACTGAATGTGAAAACAGACCCTTCATTAGTTATATCAAAGGAACAGAGTGCCCTCTACTGGAAGTCTATAAACACAAAATAAATAAAAAATACACTCAATTTTTTTAAAGGCCTAGCATTAAATAATAGCTTACATTAGGCAAAGAGCAGCGTTTTTAAAATTTCTGACGAAGAAAAACACAAGTAACTAATCAATGTTAAAATACTTTAAAATAAGACCAAGTCTCTCTCTAATGCCGATGTACACAGAAGAAATAAACCTTGAATATTCACATATAAACATGTTGCAAATAGCTCTCTTCTGCTAAAAGGAAACATTATCATCAGTTATGCAGCAAACTCTGGGGAAATGATTCAGATATACGTCCTGAACTGGTACAAGACATCTGGCAAAGAAAGCTATCTACCCAACAGTGACATACTCCTGTTCAACTGGGATAGGGGATCTGCCAAAAAGCCACAAAGAAACTAGTCTTTAAACTTTATAGCTGTAGCCTAAATTTCAATTCTTTCTGCCTAAAACCATATAAGACCCTGACCATGAGCCACAATCAGTAATAAATATTTCTGAGTACTAAAATACTATGCCTGATGATACCAACATGAGGCTTCTTTGAACACAAGCGATATGAAACATTAGTTATAAAACTTTCAGAGTAAAATGTTAACGCCACTATGGAAAACAGCATGGTAGTTTTTTGCAAAATTAAACAATTACCATATGATTCAGCAATTACACTTCTGGGTATACAGCCAAAAGAATTTGAGAGACCAAAACAGGTACACCAATGTTTATAGCAGCATTATTCACAATAGCCAAAAGGTAGAATCAACCAAATGTCCAACAACAGACCAAGAGATAAACAAAATGTAGTGCAGAAACACAATGGAGTATCACTAAGCCTTAAAAAGGAAATTCTGACACATGCTACCACATGGATAAACCTTGAAGAGTTATGCTGAGTGAGATATGCAAGGCACAAAAGGACAAATATTGTATGATTCCTCACATCAGGTAACCAGAATAATCAAAATCATCAAGATAGAATAGTGGTTACCAGTGGTGGGGAGAGGGCAGGGTGGAGGAGTTATATAATGGACACAGAGTTTTAGTTTAGGTTGATGAAAAAATCTGGAGACAGATAGTGGTCCTGGTTACACAACAATCTAAATGTACTTAATGCCACTCTTAAGTTGCCTTTTAATATATTTTTATTGATTTCAGAGAGAAAAGGAGAGGGAAAGGTCAAAACATCAGTGACGAGAGAGAATCATTGACCAGCTGCCTCCTGCATGCCCCTTACTGGAGATCAAGCCCACAACCCAGGCATGGGCCTTGGAAATCGAACCGTGACCTCCTGGTTCATAGGTTGACATTCAACCACTGAGTAACATCAGCTGAGTGCCATGTAAAGTTTTAATTATATACTTAAAACTGGTAAAAATGTTACGTTTTATGTTATATGTATTTTAACACACGAGATTTCAAGTGATTCCTTATCTGAGTCCACGAACTTACTTATCTCACCAGCTACGTTAAATTCTGAGCTCCCTGAAAGGAAGGTCTATATCGCAATTTTATAACACCAAAGGTTTTAAGCACAGTACTCTCACCTGCCAGTGAACCCTTACTATATGCTTCTGATTTCAACCCTTATTCCAATCTAGCTGTAGAAATCACAACAGCTTGAAACAGTCTTAATCTAGTGAACTTTATCTAGCAATAATATAAAGTTTTAATTGCTGCATTAAGAGCAAATGAAGGTAGTAGCAATGTTTAGAGGGAATAGATCATACACTTAAAATACAGCTCACTCGAGCACGTTACCTCATGTGCAGTATCCCGATAAGCATGGCAGCCAAACTTGAACTGAGTCGTCCCATAATACAGCAACGACTTAAGTGAGAAAGCAAATCAGCAGGGAGACTGGGTAGGAAATATATAAGCTGGACCAAACACTGCTGAGACTCTGCCGGGAGAACCACCACAGTGCCTTCCTGTGGATCTAGTGGGACAGATGGACACGTTAAATTCCACCAGAAAGATGTACAAAGCAGAGATTAAATTAATAGAGCAGACTGATCATTTTACTAATGCTGAATTCCAACATATCAATTACACGAAAATCTTATCATAAAACATATGATTGCTTAAGCTATTTTCTAAAGTAAAACATTGAACATAACCATTATTTATTTAAAGATACATTTATTTAACACTGCAATAATTTCCTAACATCCAAGTTTGTCTTATTTGAAATAAGAACTTTAATGGGGGTAAAGGGATTGGATACAAAGCAAAACAGTAAAAAACAAAAACTTCTGCTAAACAGTGACAATTACAATATAAACCCAACCTAAAGCAAAAGATCTATTTGTGTGTGTGTATACATGTACACATGTATACACACACACACACACACTCCTACATATAAGCAATACTGAAACCAGATTTTAAACTATACCCACAAAAGGTAGAAACAAACCAAATGTCCTTCACTTAATGAATGGATAAATGTAAGCAGTATACCCATTAAATAAAATGCTACTTAGCAATAAAGAAATAAAATACTGAAATGTGCTTCAGCATGAATGAAGCCTAAAAACACTCTAAGAAGCCAGACTCAAAAGGCCCCATATTGCATAATTTCATTTATAAGACATGTCCAGAATAGGTAAATCCAGAGGCAGAAATACAGATTAGTGTTTGTCAGGAGCTGGGAAAAGCGAGGATGGGGAGGGTCTACCAATGGGTAGTTTCTTTTGGAAGTGATAAAAATACTCTAGAATTAGATAGCAGTGATGTTTGCACAACCTTGAGAATATATTTAAAAATTTCTGGACTGTACATTATAAAATGGCAAATTTTATGCTATGTGAATTACATCTCAATAATAAATGTAAATTATACATGTATATATTCCAGAATGCTTTTAATTGATATTTTTGCCTAAAATATAAAATAGTTCTAGGGATCAATAAGGTGTATTAACATAAGAAGTCATACAAGATATCCATTATGATTAAATAAGAAATTTCCCACCAAAGCTTCAAAAGAATTTAAAATACTTGACAGTTTTAAATGTGTGAATAGCAGGTGGTTTAAAACAATTTAAGAATTTAAGAAGCACCTATAACCATTAACCTTCTAAAACTATTCTAATAAAGAAGACTTAGTATTGAAAATTAATTTACTACTCGACTGATTTTGTTAGGGTAATTTAATCATGACACAAATAACTTACAATAATTTAAAGGAAAGGCAAACATAAAGAGCTTCCCTTAGAAACTTTTCTAAATCAGGGTATACCAATGATCATCTATACAATTAAGCAAACTCTCACCATAGATTCGGAGAGCCGTAGCTTGTAAACTTTTTAGTAATTCTTTATTTGCTCGAGCTGCAGCAGTTTGGATGATATCAATAAGCTGTGTTGAGAGTTCAGGGTTTCGGGAGCCAAGATGAGCAAGTTGCAATGGTAAACCAGCCAGCCAACGGGATAACACTTTACTACGATATCTTTAAGAAAGGCCAAGGAAGAACAAGATAAAGTATAATTTAAAGGACAAGGAACATAAATTTAAACCAACAAAACAAGTTTTTCAACTTAAATACACCATAAAGTGACAATAGTACATCTACAGTAATACATTCTACAATAATACATTCACTCATTTAAACATTTGAGAGCCTATGAGATCACCAGCATCATGTACTTAGTGGCAGCATTTTCTAGGTTTTACCCAAAGTTTGGAGCACTAAGTTATCGAACCATGAACCAAGAGGCCACTGGTTTGATTTCTGGTCTGGGCTCATGTTTGGGTTATGGGCTCAATCCTTAGTAGGGGGGAGGCATGCATGAAAGAGACGATCAATGATTCTCTCTCTTCATTGATGTTTCTACCCCTTACCCTTTCCCTTCCTCTCTCTGAAATCAATAAAAACATTAACATGTGCCCTGACCAGTTTGGCTCAGTGGATAGAGCGTCAGCCTGCGGACTCAAGGGTCCCAGGTTCAATTCCGGTCAAGGACATGTACCTTGGTTGCGGGCACATCCCCAGTGGGGAGTGTGCAGGAGGCGACTGATCGATGTTTCTCTCTCATCGATGTTTCTAACTCTCTATCTCTCTTCCTCTCTGTGAAAAATCAATAAAATATATAAAAAAAATTAACATGTAACTATTTATCCTAAGTAGTGTTAATTACTGCACTATTTTAACTTATCAATGCAATGTAGGGTGCCCCTGCACCAAATGGCTCTGAACTTGTGTTATTTCCGTTTTTTAGTATACTTGCTAAAGCTCTAATGTCTCCATTAAACAGGTAACAGCAATCACTTTTGTTGACCCCAAAAAACTTAGTGATTTAAGCATGACTTGACTTCACAGACCTTAATTTAAAATCTCAGCTAACTCTGTTACCCATTAGTTGAATGACAACCACCAATTTATTTAACCTAAGCTTATTTCCTTCTGTAAAATGAGAGGAACAAGACCTACCCTTCATAGTAGTACTATGAGAATTATTCAGAAAAATTATGAATAAAGTATCTGGCTTATAGTAAAGACTCAAATATATTCTAACAACTCTCTACACTTAACTAGGCATCACAAATTACTATCTTCCAGCCAAACATCTCTTCCAGAGTGTCCCAAATAAACAACAAAGTCACCATATCAAGAAATTAATTCCTTAGTTCCACTCTTCTATTGTCTCAACTGATAGCACCAAACTAAACCAGAAACTCATCTCTATTGCCCTCCTTTTTTTTTTTTTACATCTTTATTGATTGCAGAAAGAAAGGGAGAAAGATAGAAACATCACTGATGAGAGAGAATCATTGATCGGCTGCATCCTGCACATCCCACACTAGCAATCGAGCCCACAATCCAGATATGTGCCCTGACCAGGTAATCGAACTGTGACCTCCTGGTTCACAGGTTGATGCTCAACCACCTAGCCACACTGACCAGGGCTCAATCTTCATAATTTTTATGAGAAGCAAAGAAAGGCTGAGGCTACTATAGGTTGTTCCAACTATCCTTTAGTTATAAGCAGACAAAGAAGCTTTTGTGTATAAAGATTACTGGCACTGTTCTATATGCTTCTTCATAAAATTATATATCATTTCTTAAACATAACCATCTAGTATTTAATCACCTATAATCTTAAATAAACTACAAAATAACTCAATGTAAAAAAGAAAGGCAAAGTAAATGAAACTGTACCTGAATCTATAAGATCTCAGTTCTTCCTTTTGATAGATTTTACTGAAAAACTTCAGTAACAAAGTCCGAACTGGAAGGATAAGGCCTCTCTGCTGATACAATGTATAAACGGCCTTGATGAGAGACTCTGTAGCCTCTAAATTAAACAGAGAAAAAAACAATTACTTATGAATCAAAAATATTTGGTCATCATCCCCCAAATTCCTTTAAAAGCACAGAGGACAGTTTTCTTTATTTCTGTAACAAAGCAGATCTTAGCCACAAACTGATAACTATCATCGAAATCCTATAGCAATGGCCTAATATAGAAGTCAAATCTACCAGAAATTACAGTATAAACTTTCCTAAGGGACAACAAAAATAAGTAGAGATAACAAAAACAGGATATTAGAAAGGTGACTAAGATGAAAACCAAATGGGAAAGCTTTTTGAACGAGAAAATTAGTAAGTCACACTAAAAACTGACGAAGTGATGTAACTTCAAGCTAGTAGAGAAAGGCAGGATTCATTCTCTAAGAAAAAAAGGAAAAAGCTCTCAAATTCTCATCCAGCTACATCAGAAGAGAGTATTTCTTCATTAGGCTCGATGGCATTTCCTCTTAATAATATCTATCTCCTTTTACACCAATTCTGTATCAGAAATAGTATAAATTTGCTTCAGGAAGGGACCTATCCATTAAGAAAGGGATGCCCTGGGCCATAAACAACTTCAGTGTTTGATTAAATAATCCTTTATAATTAATTATGCTAGCTACCTTTTATAGAGTGAATGTAATTAACTTGACTACATGGAATGTTTAAAAGTTATCAATTCACATAGTATGCATAAGAGCTCCTCTCACATAAAGATAAAGCAGCATCACTTACCTCTGTTTGGTTGTATCTGCATTAACCTCCAGGATACTCCAAGCAATCTGTTCAGCTGCTTACTATTTAGCCTAGAGCCATCTTCAAGGGTCTCTGTCACAAATTTTCTTATCATTTCTATCCAATAGGAATCCCTCTGCAAAGTTGAGGCATTTGCCAGAGAGACCATGATATCAGACAGTGTTAAATTCAGTAAGAGATGGTCTACATTATTGGAGAGAATCGTGCAATGCTTGATGCTAAAAACAAAGACACATCAATTAAGTTTGGTGTCTACCATGCCTATACTTCACTTACAATCCTTAATAATCTATCAATGAGTCATAGAAAACTATTTTCCTCCAATATCACTCTTTCTTCAGGCTACTGTTACTGATAACATACTAATATTAGTTTCATTACCAATTTCCTAATGTATAAATGAGAACTACATAACCTTTAAGATACTTTCTTGCTTAAAGGTAATTACATAGTCTCTCCTAAATAAAGCATCCACCTCAGCAAACTTTATTAAATTCATATTTATATCACTTGCTATTTGACACTCGCATAGCACAAAACATTCACTTTACAGATTAAAAAAATAAAAGACTTGAAGTTCATAGGCTTAAAGTGACTTATTCAAGATCAGCCAAACTACCACTCCTTTTAGCTCAATCCTATCCTATTCTATATATAAAAGGGTAATAGGCAAATTGACCAAACAGTGGAACAAACATGGCCCCTCACCCCGGCCTCCCCCAACCCCAATGGCCCCATGGGGCAGACCAGCTGACCCCCATCAGTGTACAAATCCGTGCACTCAGGAATTCAACCGCTTGCTATGATGTGCGCTGACCACCAGGGGGCAGCACAGAACAAAGGGAGGTCTTGTTGGCAGCCGACAGGCAGAAGGGCCAGGCCTAGGGACCCTACCCATGCACCGGACCTCTAGTTTATATATAAACACCTCACAGTGTAGGAAGTTCAAGTTTAAGGCTAATTATTTTCTCATTATTTCAGATGCAGCAACTTTTTATGTCTGTACAGTGGTAAAGAATCACAATACCTTTTATTTGTTTCTTTCTTTCTGTGCTTGGTTATTTCTTTTAAGGCATATGGAAAATGACTCATAAAATGGTGTTTGAAATCTATAAGATAATTCTTTCGAAGCCATGACTCCTATCAAAATGAGCAAAGATTAGAAAACCTACTAAAAACAATAATTATAAATAACCAATAAAACTATAAGCAGAAATTTGCCAGCTTGTCAATATTCAACTATAAATTTACCATTAAAATACACCTTCAGGCCCAGCTCATGTGGCTCAGTGGTTGAGTATCGACCTATAAACCAGGAGGTTATGGTTTGATTTTTGCAGAAGGCAGCCAATCAATGATTCTCATCCTTGATGCTTCACTCTCTCCCTCTCCCTTCCTCTCTGAAATCAATACAAATGTATATTTTTTTAAAAATATAGCTTCTGTTCATGATACAATATGTAAATAAATTTAAAAATCAGAATAAACTGTTAGAGCATCCAGTTTTCATCCACAGATCTTTAGGTTCTTAATTATTTTTACTTGAATTTTATCTAGTGGTTAAGAGAAGGAGGGAGAGAATAAAGACTGAAGAAAACCCTGAACTTGAACCACTAATGCAATATTTATAAAATACACAACAGTCTTCTACCTAGTGTTCTATTTATATCATAACACTATTCCCCATCAATTTCATTATTTCCATTAAAGATAGTCAACACTTGTCTAAAATTCTTCAGCAGTATTTGTGAATGTACCATTCATTCTTTCCTACCTGAAACACTGTCTAATTCCAGATTACAACACTTTTTTCCTCCTACCCAGAGGACCAACCATTCCATTTTACCAGACTGAGAGGTTTCTTAGGATGTGGGACTTGAGGTGCTAAAATAGCTGGTCACCATATAGCTCGTTAATGTCCTTTACTAGATTCTTCTCTTCTTCCTGACCTATAAATGTAGTCCCAACTGCTCCTCTTGGACTTCTAATAGGCATCTTAAATTTAACATGAATAAACTAAACTCTTCGCCTGTTCCCCAGCAACCACACTGTCATTTGGACATGCATCATCCTTGCTCCTCTTTCCTGCACTATGCACACCAGCCGTTCTGCTGGCTTTACCAGAACCTAGCTGCTTCTCGTCATTTCAACCACTAGACACCATTCTACTCCAAGCCACTTTATCTCCCACCTAGATTATAACAGCCTCCTAACTGCTCTCCCTGCTTTTCCCGTTGCCCCACATAAGTTCTCCACAAAGCAGCCAGGGTGACCTTAAAAAACAAATCACTCTTCAAAACAGTAATACAGAAAGGGAGAAAGGGAATAGGAATGTAGGTAGAGCAGAACTTATCATCCACGGGATGGATGGTCTGAGTTTGGGCTGTGAGTTCATTAGTGTTCTACATATAAATTCAACATATTAAAGTTAAATAAATATAATTCAGACTGTGTCACTCCCATATTCAAAACCCTCCAATGTCTTTTCACCACCCTCAAGTTAAAATCCAAACTCCTCACCATGGACCACATGGTCTCACATGATCTGGCCACTGTCACCATTTCTCCCTCATCTTCTACCATTCTCCCAGTACTTTACGTACACAGCCCTTCCTGCCATTCCTCGTCAACTTGTTCTCACTTCAGGCCTTTGCCCTTGCTGTTCCGTATGCTTAGAAGGTTCTTCCCACAGGTCTTCACCAGACTTGATCCTTCACTTCATTCAGTGGCACTTCCTGTCTCCCTATTTTAAATAGCTTCCCCCACCCCCACTCTGTTCCAGCACAGATTCGTTCCCTCCTTTACTTTTATCTTTCTTCCTAGTACTGGCATTATATATTTGTTTACCATCTACCAACTCCACCAGAAGGTTAAGTACTGTGAAGGCAAGCACTTTGTCAGTCACGTTTATCTCTGTGCTCCCAGAGCTAGAGTAGTACCTAGCTCAGTGTAGAGCAGTGCTGTTCAACAGACTTTTCTGCAATGATGGAACTATCACTAGCCACATGTAACTACTGAACACTTGAAATATAGTGTGACTGAGGGCTTGAATTTTAACTGATTTAAACAGCCACATTTATAGATACTCAATAAATCTTTGATAAATTATTACACCTGACTGTTCTTCACAAATTCTAATCCTTGTGGGAAAAAGACAATAGCAATGAGACCTAGAGACAAAAAGTAGCAAACATTAAAATACAAAACTAAAGACACAATGAAATTTCTGTAGTGTGTAATTATAATACTGACTCTGAGGCTTGGAATTCACTTAGGTTAATTTCACTCACACTACACCTGCAAGTACAGCTTACCTACATAAAGGTAACGTTTAGAGATGTTTTCTGATCTTACATCCTTTATCAAGATAAAAGAGCATACACTCACAAGTTCATGTGTAGCTTCTCTAAAACATAAGTAGTACAAAAAGAACTCAGGGATGGTTATTAGATCTTTAGTGTGATCCATTTCTACTAAGCTTGGCAATGTGGCACAAACCAAAGAGACTAATGACCAATTTTTTATTCCTAGAAGTGGCCACCCAGGTACTAGAATGTTCCTACATAATCCATCTTCCATAAGCAATAAATTGTAACCCCACTGTGAATGATCCTATATAACAAAGAGCTAATATGCAAATGCTTGCCATGCTCTCTCTCGCCAGGGCCAGGGGACCTGAGGCCAGGCTGGAGGACCTGAGACTGGGCCAGGGGACCTGAGGCCAGGCCAGGGGATCTGAGGCCATGCTCCCCAGCCCTGGGGGGGCTTGACGGGGGACCTGAGGCTGCGCCCCCACCCACCCTGCACGACTTGACAGGGGTAGGGCTGGCCAGGTCTGGGTCTTGTGCGATTTTAAGGCACGCACACGTGGGTGGGGACTTGACTTTGGGTCCCAAGGCGCACCCCAGACACTGACAGGAGATTTTCATATACATTTTATTTTCTTTCATCTCTGTCACTTCTATTATTGAGAAAAGGCAAATAGCAGTATTAAAATATTTCCTCTAATTCCCTTTAATGTGTGTAATGAATTTCATGTACCATGCCACTAATAACTAATAAAAACAAAGGAAAATAAGCATAATAAAAGTTATGCATTTCATTTAAAAAATTTAATATTCAGAAAATGTTCTCACAGAGCTATTTTAATTTGTTGTTTGGAACAAAAGAAAAAAGATTACAGTTAAACTCTAACCATTTTTTGGAAAATGTGTATTTCTCCTTGCAAGGTGGCTCAGTTGGTTGGAGCATCACCAACCCCGTACACCAAAAGGTTTCAGGTTCAGTTCCCTATCAAGGTACATATGAGGCAGCCGATGTTTTCCCCTTCATCTCTCCCTTTCACTCCCTCTCTAAAATCAATAAACAAATCCTCAGGCAAGGATTTAAAAAGAAAATGCATAACCAATAAGTGGTACTATGCTAGTATCTTATCTGCCCATTTATGATACAAGGTATTACTAAGAAAATAACCCATTAGTTCTCACCAATTTGTGGTTGTCATCATGTTGCTTAGAAAGTTTCCACAGAAGGGAAATAATATTAAGAACTTGCTGCATAACCTGCAGTGGTTCTCGTTCTATACCATTTCCAACAGAAGTAGCCAGTTGTGGAGGAACAGCTTCAATCCAGCACTCAATCAGCAATGGAATTATTATCTCAATAAATCCTTTCAAGTTTTCAGTAGATGACAAGCCTTCATCCACACTGCCTAGTCCTCCAATCAGGTTCCTAATAAAGAAGGATAAGAATGAAAAATATTTATAATGATTAAAAATTATTCCCTGTTTAATGCAAATCTTAAATATAAAGTACCAGTAAAATAAAGAACCATGAATTGACAGTTATATTGATCAAGACGAGTATGAAAAATAAAATTCTAAGATGACAAAGCCAAGAGGCTATCAAGCTTTACTTCTCATTAGGCTTTGCTAAAAGTGAATAAATTAATACTTTCCAATGACTCCTCCCATCAGTAAATAAAACCAAATCATGAATAACTATTATGAAAACTATGAAAGATAATTATATGTCTTCCCACCATTAAAAGCCATCAATTGTCAGCAGTTAAAATTCAATATAGGAAAACTGAGTGTGGACATAACTGAAATCCTTCTTACCGTAGCCTGAACTGTGAACTGACATTTGGCTGTGAACCCCCATTTTCATAAACCTGGATGTGCTGCTGGTCGTTGGCATGTTTCTTCCAGTTGATAAAAATGGAGTTGCTAGTGGCATGGGGATTTTCTTTTTGTTCCTGAAGTCCTTCACTTTCTCTCAACCTACTGGATCCATCTGCCAAGGCCTGAAGGAATTTACTGAGTCTCACTAAGACTTTCAGCCTCCACTGCTGAGAAGTAAGTCTCCGATTAGGGTTTACAGAAAGTATCCAGGACTGGGATCTGTCTCTATTTACCAATCCTTTGGACAGCTGCTGATGAGAAATAAGTTCTACAAAATTCTTAAGCAATATACTGCTACGGCCAGTAATTAGAGCTGGGTACTCTTCCAGCAGAATGTCCAAAACTTTTAAAGAGTCCTCCTGAATTCCTTCAGTAATGTGAGTCATGGCACTAGAGAGATGGGCACTTACCAAAGGAAAAAATGGAGAAATTTGTTCAGCTCGTATTTTTGGGGCCAGGAATTGAAGAAGTTGAACTGCTGCTAATCGTACATTAGCATCTTTATCTGTAAACACAGCAGTAACTTCACTTAATATGTTTGAAAGGTGTGCATCAATTATAAATGGGTACTGAGATAAAAGGTCTTTAAGTCCAAGAAGAGCACTTTGTTTAACCCCAGCATTATAGTGATGCATCTGTGATAGCAAATCCTATAAAAAAAAAACAAAACAGATTTTAGGTATACACACACACATATATATGTATTATATTATTTTCAAATAAGCATGTTATCTAAAATTATAGTGATAAACTGACACTTCTTGGGGAAACTGCTTCAATAAATATTTCTAAATAACACTTAGCTTTTATTAAGATCAGAAACACAGTTTTATCCTTAAACTATTTCTAGCCTAATGAAAATATTCCATAATTTTTGGTTAGAATTTTCTTTTTGAAAATAGCCTGCATGCAGACTTAGGCACACTATCATCACCACCATTTAAAGACCTACTATATACTGAACATATGCTGGGTGCATTCTCATACTCTTAATTTAACAGGCTCTTTCTATTTTAAGTGGTTTTTCAGGGTGTATATGTATTTTATTCATAGTATAACATCTGACAATTTTCTCTGTGGAATAATTTACATAATCTATGAAAAAAAACATGACTTTGAATACCTTTTTGATATCATTTAACCTTTGGAGCTTAAAAGCAAATCTAGAAAACATATCATCTCAAAGACTTGTTCACAAATATTTATAAAAACATTCATAACAGTCAAAAAGTGGGAACAATCAAGTGTCTATCAATGTTAAGTAAGAAAATGTAATATAACCATGCACTGGAATACTATTTGACAACACAAAAGAATTAAGTACTGCTCTGATATATGCTATACTAAGAATGAATCTCATAAATATTCTAATTAAAAGACCAATTACAAAAGACCTGGTATTGTATGATTCCATTTCTTTAAAATGCCCAGAAGAAGCAAAACTATGCAAATAGAAAGTGGGTAAGTGGCTGCCTAGAGCTATAGGGAAAGAACAGGAGTGACCTTATAAGAGTATGCATAGCCCTAACCGGTTTGGCTCAGTGGATAGCGCGTCAGCCTGCGGACTCAAGGGTCCCAGGATCCATTCCAGTCAAGGGCATGTACCTTGGTTGCGGGCACATGGGGGGGGGGGGGAAGGCAGCTGATCGATGTTTCTAACTCTCTCTCCCTCTCTCCCTCCTTCTCTGTAAAAAATCAATAAAATATATTTTTTAAAAAAAAGAGTATGTATAGCATTTCTTTCTGAAGTGATAAAAAAAATGTGTTAGAATTAGATTATTGTGAGAGCATAATTGTAATATTTTTAAAACCACTGAATTGTCGCCCTGGCTGGTTTGGCTCAGTGGATAGAGTGTCAGCCTGCGGATTGAAGGGTCCTGGGTTCGATTCCAGTCAAAGGCACATGCCTGGGTTGCAGGCTTCATCTCCAGTGGGGGGGCATGCAGGAGGCAATCAATGATTCTCTCTCATCATTGATGTTTCTATCTCTCTCTCCCTCTCCCTTCCTCTCTGAAATCAATAAAAATATATTTAAAACTAAACAAAACACTGAATTGTAAATGGGTGAATTCTATTATGTATAAATTACATTTCAAAAAAGCTGTTAAATTTTTAAGTAAAACTATTGCTCAAACTTCAATTGACTTCACACATTTATTATGAGCCTATAAGCTATGTTATAAGCGTTCAAAAAATGAGCAAGACAGAAGCTTATCTCAATGTGCTATAAAAAATAGCTTGGAGAATAAAACCGCTTGAAAACCAAAACATCAAAAACTTGACATATCAAGAAAAAAACACAAGGTATTTCCAGATGGCATATTAAGTCATCAACTAAGTAAACCAGGAGAAACCGATCACTGAGGATTTAGTTGAGCAAGTCTTTCTGGAGGAGGTGGGAAAACTGCAGCGGCAACGTAAGACCAGGGTAACAGATGAACTGCAAACTTCAGCCATCAACAAGCCCCAAGAGTTAAACAACTTCTCACGAAAACATAACTTCCTAGGTGATTTCAAAAAAATCTCATTTTATAAAAATAGTATTTACGATTTACCTTTATGTTAAGTTTTCTATTGTTTGTTGGAAGTGTTCCATCCTCTTTGAGCTGCTCAGGCAGATGTATAGTCTTCGTTTTAAAGTTTGTAACAGTAGCATTTTCTAACTTGGGCTTCTTTTTACCAACTTTTAGTTTTACTTTTTGAAAATCATCTTGGCGTTTTCTTTTTTTGGTCATTCTTGAGTACTGTACTGAAAAGAATTAATTTAAAAATGATGGATAAAGACAAAATAAATTATGAAAGAATAAAGGTATTTTTCAACATTTACATTATCATTTATACCAAAGATAATCAAGAATCAAGGCCAACAGTGAGTATACCAAGGAATCAAAATATTAAGTGGAAAATACCTTTACAAGTAGCAATAAAAAAATGTTTTAATTTAGCCATTAACAATAAGGCAACCGGCTTGCCCGATTTGTCAAGGTTTTTTTAGCCATGGAACATTCTGTAAAGAAAGCAATGTGCTAAACAGAAACTTTTTGAATTTTCTATGGGGATGTGGAGGGTGAGGGCTGAGAGAGTGGGTTGGAAAACAGCACAGAGTTCCTAAGATATCTTGTATCTACTCTGAACCTTAGCAAAACATAGCCAACTTTGGAAACAAAAGTTATTATTTAATGAAGCCTGTAATGAGAAAAGTTTCATAAGCTAAATTGGATCCTTTAAAAATGGCTAAGATACAGGTATGTAGCAAGGAGAGTTAATGAGCATTTCATGAGCAAAGAATATTGTATAAATTAGGAGTAGGGGATAAGCCTGACATAGGCAAAAAAATAAAGATCCCAGCATTTTGAACACCAGGAAAAGTTCATATTAGACATAAACAGAAAATAGTATCCAAAAAACAGGGTGAAAAACAGTATAAAAGGAAATAAATAACAGAGGGATAAGGAAGAAGCCCAATTAGGCCACTATTATAATAAATCTGACATGACCATGTCATCCTGACTTCCCCCTCTTCACCATATTCTTTCAGCTTATATCCAAACCTCACCACGAACACACAAAATCTTTGATCTGTGCTTCCTACCCCCGGCACTTCTTGCACTCTTTATCTCTAACCTAGACTGTTCAAGAGTTTTCCCACAGGTTTTCTTGCTTGTCTCTAGTGTCTACTCCCTAGTCCACTTCTAAACACAGGGACCAAGGCTCGGGAGTTTTCAGGGGCTTCTCTACTCCCTTTACTGTGAACTCCTTAGCATAGCCCGTCCTTCCCACCTTCTCTCCAGCTTTCTCTCCATACAAGCTAACTTCTCTTTAAAAACATGTCTCCTATACCTAGAACCAGCTCAGCCCTTCTTGAAGCCTTTTCTACACACGACAAAAACAATGAATTCTACCTTCCAGTGTATACCCCACTGGAACAATACCTCTGAAATAAATAAAGTATCTTCTGTTCTATCATAATTATCCTATGCCTGGCTATATTTTTTAGGTTAATACTACACATGAGAGTCCAAAAAAAATGAGTAAAATGAAGGCTTGCATTACTGGAAGAGCAATAAAATGGCTGGTGCAAGTCCAGCAGCTCAAGTTCCAGGAATCCAGAAGCCACTTGCCTATAAGCTATACCTATAAGCTATGGACTAGGATTTGGCTATAGAGGTTAAGGGCAAATTCTAGAAACGGTGATTAGGTTCTTACTAAGGCCACCACTTTCTGGCTGTAGTTAACCACTGTGCCTCAGTTTTTATCTACAATATAAGGATACCAATAATACATACTTCATTATACAGTTGTTATGAGGTAGGATGAATGAAGAGGAAATGAGTTCATTATTTGTAAAACACTCAGAACTGTGCCTGGCACACTGGTAAACATATAAGCTATAAGCACAAATATGTATAATTTCTTAAAGTATCTGGATTAGTACCAAACACCCTATTTAGATGCATTACATACATTAGCATTCATTTCTCACAAAGCCATATGAGGGAAGGTGGAACTAAACCCATTTTAAAGATGTGGCTCAGACAGGGTTATTAGTCCTTTATTAAGAACTTGAGGAGGGCCTGGCTGGCATGGCTTAGTGTTGGCCTATGAACCAGGAGGTCATGGTTCATTCCTAGCACATAACCAGGCTGTGGGTTCGATCCCCAGTATGGGGCATGCAGGAGGCAGCTGGTCAGTGATGTTCTCTCATTAATGTTTCTATCTCTCTCTGAAATCGATAAAAATATATATATAAAAAAAAAGTTGAACCCTAACCTGTTTGGCTCAATGGACAGAGCTTCGGCCTGCAGACTGAAGGGTCCCAGGCTAGATTCCAGTCAAGGGCATGTACCTTGGTTTTCAGAGCGGCTGTATGCAAATTAACCCAGCCAAGATGGAGGCCAGCAGCCATGGAGCTAGAGCAAACCAAAGGCTTCTGTTGCAACTGCCTGCCTAGGCTGGCTGAGCCTCTGCTCACGGCCACGCCCACCAGCCAATCAGAGTGGCTGTATGCAAATTAACCCAGCCAAGATGGAGGCTGGCAGGGTGGCTCTGCACTGGGAGCCTCCGTGGCCTGCATTGCTGTGCCAGGCATGTCAGCTCAGTGGGAGGGGGGGGGTCTGGCCTGGGGGCTCCTCAGGGCATCCACGAGCGCCTGTCCCGGGTCCACTGCCTGGCTCCGCCCCCTGGGGGGGTCTCTGAGGGGCATGCGGGAGCACCCGTCCAGGGTCCGCTACCTTCATCCGCCCCCCAGGGGCCAGTCCGCTGCCCAGCTCCACTCCGGGTGTGTTCACTCAGCAGCAGGGCCCCACCGAGGGATCTTGCACCAGCGTCCGCCCTTGGCTCGCCACCCAGCTCTGCGCCAGGTGTGTCCCCTCAGCGGTGTGGGCCCACCAGGCATGTGCGATTGTGGGCCCTCCAGTGGGAAACGTCCAGGCCTGCACTCACCAGCCCTCCCACCCCCCAGTGCACAAACCCTGAAGGGGCTGTGGGCAGCCTGAAAATGGCCCTCAGCCCCTCACCCAGGCTGGCCAGGCATGCCAGCAGGTGGACATTTCCCTCTAGGTGTCCCAGACTACAAGAGGGCACAGGCCAGGCTGAGGGACCCCCACCCCCCAAGTGCACAAATTTTTGTGCACCGGGCCCCTAGTATAATATAAAGCTGGTTATGCAGAACTGTCTTTTGTATGAATCCCTCTTCAACTTAAAAAAATATATTTTATTGATTTTTTAAAGAGAGGAAGGGAGAGGGATAGAAACATGATTGATCAGCTGCCTCCCGCACACCCCCCACTGGGCATGTGCCCTTGACCGCAATCCAACCCACGACCCTTCAGTCCGCAGACCAATGCTCTATCCACTGAGCCAAACCGGTCAGGGCTCTTTATTATGGTGCGGGGAGAACATGGTCATACTAGGAACTCTTCAAGTTCAATTTCTCTTCCTTTCACTGGAGAGAAAAATGTTCCCAGCACTGCAAATCAAGCAGCCTAAGCCCCTTTCCCATCAGCGGGGACTGCACAGAAGGCAGGCGCTCCGGCTCAGGGGCTGAACCTCTCCCATCCCGGGCGCGCCCCTACATACGTGAGCCCCCAAACTGAACTTCACACATTCCAACTGCCAACAGAAGGGGGATCCCCACCAAACCGCATTCCAGCTCATTCGTCTGCCACCTCTCATCTCCCTCCCTAACTTCAAATTCTTTTCCCCCCAAACTAGGAAGGAGAAAGCGCACTGCATGCACTCAGTCCCTGAACATTCCCTCTCCAACCCCTTTTACGCTCGTGAGCTCCCCCAAACTACGCTGAGGGGTCCGATCCGAGACACCACACTTCCCTTCAAGCCAATACCCCACACGGGCACCCCGACAGAACCGGTGCCCGGGTCCCCTCCACACTGGACGGCGAGTCGGGGGCGACGGCTCATCCCTCCCCAAGTCTCAGCCCCGCATCCCAGGAGTGAAAAACCCCAGGGCTTTGGAGCAACGATCGCTCCCCGGGCACCGCAGTCAGGACAGAACCGGGAGGGGCCCGACCCACGCACCCCCGCCCGAAAGTCTCCCGGACCCAAACCGCGCCAACCCGCCGGGTCACCCGAGGCGCTTCGAATGCCCGCAGGCAGCCGCCTCCGCACGGCCCGGCTCGGCGCACCGGGCGAGCTCCGCAGGGGCGCTCCAGCCCGGCCCCCGCGGGGCGCACAGCGGCCTCGGTCGGCCCGGCCCGCGTGGGCCGCGGACCCCGCGCGCCGTCCCGCGCCCCGGGAGGGCCTGGCCCAATGGGCGCCCGCCACACTCACCCGAGAGTCCGGGGGAAGCCCGGGGCGCCGAGGCAGCGGGGAAGGGCGACTGAGCAGAAGCCCTCGGAGGGGCAGCGTGCGCCGCTGGCCGCAGCCGCTCGCTCGCGGAGCGTGTTTTCAAATCCCCTGGTCCTCACGCGGCCGCGTCTCCTTCCGCCGCCCGGAAACCACGGCCCCTCCCCCGCCGCGCCGCGCTCACGTGACGGCGACCCGCAGCCGCGCGCAGCCAGGGAGGCGGGAGGGGCCGCGGCAGGCCCCGCCCCCGGGAGGAGGGGGCCGGCGCCGGAAGCCCCGCGCTCGGGCCGCGGAGGGCGGAGAGCGCTGGGCGCTGCGTCCCGCCCGGAACTCCGACCTGCGTGGGGGTGTTGCCCCGGTTACGGCTGGCTGACGGCTGCCTCCCTCCCGACTCCAGACCGCGGTTCTTCTGACCCGAAGGCACGTCCGGAGAAGAAAACAAGTTGAATGGAATGGAGAAAAGTTTCATGGGAACTGCCAGGGCCACAGAATCCCTGGGGACGGGAACCTGGACGGAGCAAGGGAGAACTGCTTGCCAGAAGGCGAAGTACACCTGGTGGCTGGAGTCTTAGTGAAGGATTTTCCCTAAAACTTCCATTTCTCAGCACCAGGAGCCCCGCTACGGAAATTAAATGGGCCCAGAGAAATCAAGGGAGAGGTTACAAAGCCTGGGAAGGGGATGAGGCAACAAGGAGGCTGGGTCTTTGGAAGACACCCTTGCCGAAGATTGGCAGGTGGTGGGTGCGGAGGAGAGGACCCCAGGGAATGGATGTCAGACCTTGATTCAAATGTGTCTTTACAGCTTAACAGATGGACATACGACTTAGTAAAGTTGGGTGGGGATTGAGAGGTAACCTGAGATCCAAGCACTGGACACAAAGGCGTTTTTTAAAGATCAGATTTCTTACAAACATTTCTGGATTTCCGTTTTTTCTTGAAAATGTGATTCATGTGATCAGAGATAAAGTGGCAGACCAGGATGCTCACCTCTCTCTCTTCCTGGCAACACAGCCATACATCCATAATCTGCTTGAACCCACTGTAAACATAAACATTTGGGAGTCACCAATATTCTAGGGTATTAAACATTAGGAGAATAAATCAGAAAACGAAAGGTTTATTGCCATCCAGACATGTCCCCTGAACTCCAGACTTAGGTTTAACAGCTTACTCAACAGTTCCTCTGGATATCACTATATGTCTCAGGCTGACATGTCCAAAATGGAACTCCTGATTTTCCCCCTTAAATCTACTCTTCCTCCACCTTCTTCATCTCAAATAGCAACTTCATCCTCCCAGTCACTCATGCCAAAACCTTTGGGTTTTTGTGGGGGTTTTTTTTTGGCCTGGCTTCTTTCTTTTAACCTCTCACATTTAATCCAACAGGAGATTCTGTTGACTTAACCTTCAAACACATCCTGACTTCCCCTACTTGACACCACCCGCCCGGCTGATCTAAGCCATCCCACGCTCACTGGTAAGAGCTTCTGAGTAGGTCTCCCTGTTTCCACCATTGCAGTCTAGATAGTTTCCCCCTAAAAGCTAATACCAGCAGTATGGCTGTGTGGTGATTTAAAAATCTAAGGTCAAGTCACTCTGGCTCAAAACCCCTCAATTGCTCCCCATGTCATTTGCAGTAAAAGCCAGGTCCCTATGATGGCCTCAAGGTCTGCCATAAGCTCTGAGCACTCCTCCTAGCACGCTCTCCTTTTTCACTCTGCTCCATCCTAGCGCAAGGTGGGCCTGGTGGTGATGTCGCTGACAGAAGTATGGTGACCTGGCTAAAGGAGCAGCAGCCAACTGTTGTCATAAGGGAATGCAATCACATTTTCAAGAACACACACACACACACACACACACACACACAGAAATCCAGAAATATTTATAAGAAATTTGATCTTTGCCCTGACCGGTTTGGCTCAGTGGGTGGAGCGTCGGCCTGCGGACTGAAAGGTCCCAGGTTCGATTCCAGTCAAGGGCATGTACCTTGGTTGCGGGCACATCCCCAGTAGGGGGTGTGCAAGAGGCAGCTGATCGATGTTTCTCTCATTGATGTTTCTAACTCTATCACTCTCCCTTTCTCTCTGTAAAAAATCAATAAAATATGTTTTTAAAAAAAAGAAATTTGATCTTTAAAAATTGTTGAGCAAATACCTTTGTGTCCTACCTGAAAACACTGTGTGGAACAAACAAAATACTTATGAGCAGGTTGCCAATTTACAGCCTCTTTTTTAAGACATGAGAAGTATGTACGTAAAGATAGCCTTTTTTCCAACGCTATGAATGTACTCGATAGGGCACATAATAAACTGATCACAGCAGAGCCAGGTTGGCCAGGGAGGTTTTCCGAAATGGTGATTGTGAGCCATTTTCTCATATACTTAGTCTCCTTTAAAGAATTCCTTTATTTGTGTTTATTTTCAACTACAATATTTTTAAGTTTAGTGAAATAAGCATAACATAAAATTTACCATTGTAACCATTTTTAATTGTTCAGTTCACCGACCTTGAGAATGATTTAATCTTTCAAAACTGACACCCTATACCCACTAAACAATTCCATTCTCCATTCTCCCCACCCCCAGCAACCACCATTCTACTTTCCGTTTTTAACGAATTTGACTACTAGAGTTACCTCTCTTAAGTAGAGTCTTACAATATTTGTCTTTTTGTGCCTGTCTTATTTCAAGTAGCAGAAAGTCTTTAAGGTTCATCTGTGTTGTAGCATGTGAATTTCCTTCCATTTTAAAGCTAAATAATATTCCATTCCACGTATATGTCTCATTTGGTTTAACCATTCATCTGTTAATAGACACTTGTGTAGCTTCCACCTCTGCTATTGTGAATAATGCTGCTAAATATCACTTTTAAGACCCCGCTTTCAATTATTTTGGGTATTTAACCAAAAGTAGAATTGCTGAATCATATAATAATTCTGTTTATAACTTGTTGAGGAACCACCATACTGTTTTATAGTGGCTATACCATTCACACTCCATTCTAACTTTTCTCCAGCCTCACCAACACTTATTATTTTCTATGTGTGTGTGTTTCTGAATAGTAGCTATCATATCAGTGTGAAATGGTATCTCATTGTAGTTTTGGTTGGTATTTCCCTAATGACTAGTAATAATGAGCATCTTCTTGTTTTCAATTTTAATTGCTCCATTAGTACATGTTAATTTAGAAAAGATAAATTTTCTATCTAAATAAAATGAAGAAAAGAAAATTACTTCAATCACACAAGCATAGATAACCAATCCTGCTGGAAACTGATTGTTTTGATGCTGGAAACTGATTGTTTTTAACCAACCTTGGTTGCTCTGAAAGATCAGAGCTATGCATCCATTGTTTAAGTTGAAACATTAATTGCATTAATTACAGCAAATCCCCACCTGTTAATTACATGTAAAATTCTTGCTTGGAATTTCCTGCCTAAGGATATGGTTGTTTTCTCAGAGACTCAATAAAAGGCTGGTGAGACCCAGGCACCAGTGGGCAGTCCAACCCACTAGAGGAAGGCTCCACGCCTGGTCCCCCAGTTTCCAAATTGATTCTCTTCTGGTCTCTCTGCCTTCATTTTGTGTGCGGACTCCTTCAGAACTCGAACCCTGAACAGGAACCCTGAACCATGCTGGATGTGTAAGGGGCTCCCACACATTCCTACCATTTTGGTGAGATTTCATCCAGACTATTTTCTATATACCCATAAAAATACATGGGAGCATATTATACTCACTGTGTCTTAACCATTTAAAAAAAACTTAATGTCACTCTTAACTTTTCATTGTAATAAGTGTTATGTACATTATAATTTGAAATGACTACATAATCTTTCCTTGTTTGAATTTACTGTAATCAATTTATTTTCTTTATTTTTTTTACAGTAATCAATTTAACCAGACCCCCACTGTTGAGCAGTTAGGTTGTTTTTAAATTGGGGGCATTATAAATAGCCCATAGTTTTTTTCTATTTGGGGTAGGGAAGGAGCAGGAAATAATATTTTAAAATATTAACAATGCCCACTCAAAAAAATGTTAAGAGCCTTATACATCTTTCTCTGTTTCAAATTATTACTTAGGATTTGTGTTCTTTTGTCCTTTATTATGTTGCTGCAACAATTGGTCTATTCCTTGTCACCAATTTCTCTATTTGTTTTGGTATTGTGTTTCCCAAAAGTCTCTAGATTTGGATTCCTAGTCCTTTCTTCTTCCATAGAAGTTAAATGAGTGTGGTTAGGACTATAATAATTTTTGAAAGAAAAGTTTTAGCGGATGGGGATAAAAATATCCTTGCTGGCAGTCCAGTAGTGGGCAGACAGCATACTTTCATGGCCATGGCCATATTACTGTTACACAAGGCAGGGAAATGTAGCAGAACTGTATGCTCAGGGAGAAGAGGAGACTGGGTTTTTATGAACTGCTCTCAGTCAGCCACGCCCCTCAGCCTTGTTCATGCTCCACACAGCTGTCCGTGCTGATTATCTGAATCCCAAATCTGATCATGCCATTCCTCCGCTAAAGAAACATATGCAGTGGTTTTCTATCACCGAACAACAAATATTTTTATTGAGTACCTACTGTGTGCTGAACATTGTACCTATAATAAGGAAAGTAAAAATTCTGTATTTGTCTTCCTGGAGCTTACAGAGGAGCCAAAATCTTGGGAATCATACATGGCTCTTCCTTCTCTCTCACCATTACACCCAGTCCTTCACAAACACCTGTGAACTCCACCTCCAGCCAGAAGACCACTCTGTAGCCTCCTTCTCTGTTTCCCACCAGTGTCACTGTTCTAAATAGTCTTAAAAATCCTGAATTACATAGCTTATACATAAGCAGATTTAGAGGACTTTGTCAAATGAGCCATGGATGTGCAGTTTGGAGGGAAATGAAGCATTTAATTTTAGCTGATTTGTTGACATTATCCATGCTTATGTTTATTCGCACTCTGCTCTTGCTTGAAGGTGTGAGGGAACTTTTCCAGGAATGCTCTCAGATCCCCTTCCTCTGTGGAGTGACTAGGTTCTTTATCTATGCCTGTGGTTCATGAAATTTCCTCCTCTATTCTTACAACAAACTCCCTTTAATTGGAATTGCTCAAGTGGTTTTCTGCTCCTGGCCACCAAAAGATTCATCAGTGAAACATTATTTTCATTTTTGAAGAGTGTATTTAACATCTAATGTGGGTATTGCATAATACTAGATGTTTGAGGGTACCTATCATCCATTATGCAAAGTGCTTTGGCAGTGCTCAGGCCCAATTTAAAGAAGAACAAGACATCTGTAATATCTTTATGTTGCTGCTGTTACAAATTACCACAAATGTAGTGGTTTAAAACAATGCCCATTTATTATCTGATGGTTCTGTAGATCAGAAATAAGTCAGTCAGAGAAAGATAAATGTCACATGATCTCACTCATTTGTGGAATATAATGAACAACATAAACTGATGAACAAAAATAGAAGCAGAGTTACAGAATTATCAAACAGACTGTTCAACCTATGAGGGAAGGCAGTGGGGTGAAGGGATAAGAGATCAACCAAAGGACTTGTATGCTTGCATATGAGCATAACCAATGGACACAGTCAGTAGTTGGGAGGGGGGTAAAGGCATGTGCTGGGGCGTTGGGGCAGCTGGGGAAAGGTCAATGGGGGGAAAAGGAGACTCATGCAGTACTTTAAACAAAGAATAAAAAAAGTTTAAAATTACGTCAAAGTTGTCAAAACTTTTAAGTACATGTAGCAGTGAACTGTAATTAATAAGATATATATATATATATATACACACTAGGGGCCTGGTGCACAAAAATTTGTGCATTCAGGGGGGTCCCTCAGCCCAGCCTGTGCCCTTTCTCAGGCTGGGACCCCTCAAGGGATGTCCACCTGCTGGCATGCCTGGCCAGCCTGGGTGAGGGGCTGATGGCTGTTTGCAGGCTGGCCAAGCCCCCCAGTGGGAACCCTCACCCCATGGGGGTGTGGCCAGCCTGGATGAGGGCCTGGGGGCCATTTTCAGGCTGCCCACAGCTCCCATTGACCCAAGGTCCCAGCAAGGCTGGCTGGAATCAGGTTTCTGGGGTTTATTTATTTTCTATAATTAAAACTTTGTTGCCTTGAGTGGAGGAGGCCTAGTCAGGCAACCAAGCCTCCTGTTTGCTTCAGCTCTATAGCTTCTATAATTGAAACATTGTTGCCTAGGCAGGCAGTTTCAACTCCATTGCTGGTGCAATGGAAGCCTCCTGTTTGCTCTAGCTCCGTGGCTGCTGGCCGACATCTTGGCTGGGTTAATTTGCATACAGCTGCTCTTATTGGCTGGTGGGCGTGGCTTAGCTGTCTCAGAGTGGTGGTTAATTTGCATATTACTCTTTTATTAGATTAGACACACACACACACACACACACACACACACACACTAGAGGGCCGATGCATGAAATTTGTGCAAAAGTAGGTCTTTCTTCCCCCAGCTCCCCAGCTGCCAGGATCCGCTTCCATCTGGCACCCTGGACCTGGGCTTCCCTCACAGCCCTGGCTTCATCCAGAAGGTCATCCAGAAGGATGTCCAGAAGGTCGTCTGGTCTAACTAGCATATTATGCTTTTATATATATATATATACTAGTGGCCAAGTGCATGGATTTGTGCACATTGGAAGGAAATTAATTAGAATGTGGCCAGCAGGGCAGGACTAGACAAGATGGGCCAGACATGACCTGGAGCCAACCTCCCACAGTCCCTCCCCAGCCAGCCGCACCTGGGCGGCACCAGGGCTCAAAGGGCGTCTGTGGAGTGAGTGAGTGGGGTCCCTCTGGTAGATGGGGTTCCTAGGCCTGGCCTGTGGGGATTCGGCAGAAACCAGCTCTCTGACATCCCCCCCAGGGGTCCCGGAGTGCAAGAGGGCACTCTGCAAAATCACTGTCATACAGGGTGTGGAACGCAAACACAAGTGAGCAGTAAACCAGATTCAAGGACAACAGTGCCCCAGCAACAACATAACCCACAGCTGAAGGTGGAATCGCGTGGCCCTGCAAGGAATCGGGCTCTCTCCTCTCTGGTTCCAGGGTGCGTCACCCAAGAATCATGCTGCCAAGTCACCACAGCTCGACAGCTCCTGCATTGAGCTGTCATAACTACTGGCCGGTCGGCTGGTGAGACAGTCGGACAGTCGCTTAGCCTTCTATATATAGAGATACATAAGCATTTCATCCTCACAATGACCTGATACAATAAGTGCTGATATTACCCAAGGTTTATAGATGACACAACTAAAATACAGAAATAGTAAATAATTTTTCCCAAGGTCACACAACTTACAAATTGTGGTGCAGGGAATTTTTACCATGTAGCCTGCCTTCACTCATTACACACTGCTTCTCCACATATAGCTTATGTAAAGGGAGAAAAAGCTATAATATGTATATTGTTACCATATTTTGTGTATCTTTTATGTAATTCAGTTAATTATGTATAAATAGAAAGAATTGGCCTGAACAGATGATCTTATATATTTGGCACTTGTGCTCTTTGCTTTTCCTAAACTTCCTGTTACAAAGCTTTGGATGCTGAGGTGTCATTTCCCATCCCGGGTAATGCAGATAATTCCAAAGGAGGAGGGAGAACTGAAGAAGAGTTGCCATGTTAGGAGAGAGTGTCCTTAGGTCTCTCAGCTTAAAACATCTGACCTACTGTTTCACCAAGAATGTAGCTATTGTATAAATAAGACATATCTGTGAACCATTTGCTACAGACAGGTGGTTTTCTTAATTTGTAATTTACTCATCTCTAGTAATCACGTAATGTAAACAAATATTTAATTATATTTAATACAAAAGAATAAGTGGTGCAGAAAAAGATAAACATGAGTTTGAACATTTTTTTCTGGTTTTAGACCGTAACTGATATAAATATAAATGTGCAAATACTTGTGGGTGTGTGAAGGCGTGTGCTTATCAACTCAAAAATGTAGTTTTCGTATCTGTGAAGACCGATGAAAGCATTTGTGTTTTCTGTTACCTGAGGGCCACACTGAAAACAGAATCAAAATTAGGAGAAAGTTGTACAGCAAATGTATTGTAAGATCCCTTTTATTAATTAAAAACAAAGCCAAAACACACACATACTGAACTATCTTTTTGTGTAAAGATCCTATATAATAAAAGCCTAATATGCTAAGTGTCCAGTCATCTATTCAACCAATCAAGGTGTAATATGCTAATAAGGTGCTAAGGCCGCTCAACTGCTCACTGTGACATACACTCACCACCAAGGGGCAGATGCTCTGACTGGTAGGTTAGCTTGCTGCTGAAGGCTGGCCAATTGAAACTGAGCCAGACAGGCCAGACATGCCCTGGAGCCCTCCTGCAGTCCCGCCCCAGCTGGCCAATCTCCCTTATCCCTCCCTGGCCCTGATTGTGCACTCGTGGGGTCCCCTCAGCCTGGCCTGAGCCCTCTCGAAATCCGGGACCTCTCCGGGAATGTTAGAGAGCTGGTTTCAGTCCGATCCCACAGACCAGGCCGAGGGACTCCACTGGTGCACGAATTTGTGCACTGGGTTTCTAGTATAAATATAAATATAGATGTCTACTTCATATACCAAGTTGTTAATAGGGATGATCTGTGGAGAAGAAAGTGGTATTGAGGGGGTAGATGGGCTTCAACTGCATACACTTTATCTTTCTGTATTGTAGTTTTTCTTATTCCTTATAGTTTTACAGATTCACTGGAGTGTATTTAGGTCTTTTCTCTGATGACTTAAGACTTTATTCAGATCTAGAAAATGATCAGCTGCTGTTTGTTCAGTCACACTTCACCAATATTCCCTCTCTTCTCTCCTGGATCTCCCACATACCTAAATCCAGATATATTGTTTAAAGCTCTATTGAGATATAATTCACGTGACACATGTGACCATTCACCCACTATTAAATATATGTTGGAATGTCTCAAACTATCCTCCCTGTTTATTTTATTTTTAACTGTGTTTTCACCTTTTAAAAACAATCTTTTTTTTCTCTGTGTGTGCTCTGGATGAATTCAACAGAATTTCCCAAGTGTTTTTTCTTAACAGTGCTCATTCCAGATTTCATCTTATTTATTGAAATTTCTGTTTCACTGTGGTTCTCCTTCGCAGTGGTAGTGTTTTATTATTCTGTTCTCTTTTACGGTTGTCCTTCCTTCACGCCTTTGAGAATTTTAAACATTTTTTTTACTCTATTTTTTTTTAATCCATTTCCTGAGGAGTGCACTTCATATTTGTATTTTGAACTTCGATCTGCAGGCTTATCTTCTAGGATGTTTCTTGTTGCTGTTTTCCATTATTTGGTCCCACCCTTTCATGTTAGGTCACTTTGCAGTGTCCTCTCCACGACTCACCAGGACACCCTGTCAACAGACAGCACCCAACTCCTGGTTTATCCCACTTCTGATCCTGCCTCAGATACAGCAGCCAATCCTGGGAACCTTTTCCATCCTGGGAACCTTTTCCATCCTGGGGACCTTCAGTGGGGACTACAACTTACAAAAATGCTGCCTTCCTCTCTCTTGTTGACAGCATTCCAGGTTCCTCTGGGCTGTCCCCTTTGCCCCCTCCCTGCCCTGGTGCAATAGTCGATCACCTGAGTAGAGTCTTCAGTTAATTAGGCATAGTCCAACCTTCTTTAGCATAGCCTTGGGCTTTTTTAGATGATGGGCTAACTGAGGCAGAGTCCTCCGTGTTCTTACGTCACTTGTAGATCTTTAGGCCTAATAACTTTGGGACCACAGAGATCATCGTCAGGACTCAAGGGAGAATGAATGGTCTTTTATGGGCCCATCCCCTGGTTATCGCATGCTCCTTTCCTCAATTTATTATTATGAAACATCTATCTTCCACTCTCACTAAAATGTCAACTCCAAAAAGGTAGACTGAAATCTCAGTCATCTCTATACTCTATACATCACACAACCCTGTGCTCAAAGGATACGGTCACACATCATATGGAGGTGGGCATTACTCTTTGCAGGGAACTGGCTTAGAGCTAAGCATTTAATTATGGGCAAGACCCAGTCTGTGCTCTCAAAGAGTCTGCAGTCTAATGGAGATCACTGACAACCAAACACTCGAAGAGCTGATGGGTGTAATACAGATTGCCGATGAGCACAGTGAAGGGAAGCTGAGATTTGTGGAAGCTTTCCAGATGGAGAACATGTGGAGATTCAAGGCGTGCAGCTTGCTCAGAGAACATGGGAGCTCACCACCCCTTTCCCCTTACCTTGCCCTGTGCACCTCCTCCATCTGACTGCTCCTGAGCTATATCCCTTTATATAAACCAGTAATCTAACACCGAAGCAGAAGAAGATAATAAAAAAAAAACTGTCACCAGAAAGGTATCAGTGAATGAAATTAAACACATTTTAAAACATATATCAGGATAAAGAAAATTGATTAAAATAATTAGTAAAAGAGGAAATATCTTAGGAAAACAGAAGAAACCATGTAAATTAAGAATAAAAGAGAAAGTAGAGGAAGGTATTAGCCCCCTAGACACAGACAACAGTGTGGTGAGGCCAGAGGGAAGGGGGGCGGGGCTTGGTGGAGGTGGGCAAAGGGGAGGAAAATGGGGACATATATAATAGTGTCAACAATAAAAATGTAAAAAATAATTTAAAAATTCCAAATAAAGATTTGTGGACTCACATGACATTGCTTAGAAGCTGCCCTGAATGCCATTTCCCTGGCATTTGCATATTTGGACACTAACCCACACCTTCTCATTCTGTAATTCTCCTTCCCCATCTCCTATCCACACCCTGGCCCCTACTCAAGTTCTTGCTGTTTTTGTCCTCATTGAAGCACATTGCAACATTTGTTCCTTCTACACCTATAGATGGGAGGCACAAGGAATGCAACTGTCTTGCCTGGTGGGAGCCTGCATGTTGTAGATACTAATACATACTCTGGTATGACGAAGTGAAAGGAAATATTTGAACTGATGCGTTATGCCATTCCTTCAGCACAGAAATTGGTCCTCACCAGTCCGCAAGCCCAAAGCCACTCTGCTGTCTCAACTGGACCCTATCCACTTCCTGGCCCTTCCTTTGATCCCCCCAGGGCATGGAAAGCATTTTTTAAACTGGATTGTGGTGATAGTTGGACACCAGTATAAAGTCACTAAAATTCATCAGACTGAATACTTACAATAAACGGGCTGCATGGTCTGTAAATTGTATCTCAATAAAGCTGTTAGAAGTTAAAAAGAAGAGAAGATTGGGAATAACTCTGGGAGCCAATCTACAGTGCTTGGCACAAAAATGTTTATTTTTTTTAATGAATGGAAGAGATCTTGCTGCATAACACATATTTCATCAATTTAAGCATACTGCTTTTTACATTTTAATGTGCACACCTCTTACAACGTTACATGTGCATTAAAACTTGAGAATGGGTGTCAGGGGCTTGGTGAAAATCCCAGAAACTATAATAGAGGGACACTTTGTAAAGAAGTGCTATATCACTACATTTTGGATGGCACACAAGACAACCTGATGAGGAAAAGCACATCACTGATGACTGAATCAGACTCAATATGAGAAAACCTGGATGAAAAATCATCAGAGAGTTTGGGTTTTTAAAAAACTAGAACTGAGATAAGGAGAGAAAGGAAAAAAATCATACTGGATATACTGTGATAAAGACAGAAGTATAACCCATGGACACAGATAATAGTGTGTTGAAGGTCTGGGGTGGGGGGCAGGCTAAAAGGGACCAGTAGGTGCGGGGGGGGGGGGGGGGAGAAGGGGAACATCTGTAATACTTTCAACAATAAAAATACATTTTATAAAAAAGAGATAGTATTTATCTCTAATGGGCCTCTGGCTGGACTTTGGCTTTGGTGGGGGTCAAGGCCAGTTTGTTTATAAGTTGAATTCATTCTGATGCTTGAACCCTGCCTTTCTGTTGGAGCCATAGAGTTCAGTATGCTGTCTATTTGGCATCTCACTAACAATTATGAGTAGGCTATAGGGGAGATTGTCAATATTTTGTGTGGCAAGAAAAGCCACATTTTGTGTTTGCACTTTGGATGCTGAAATCTTCCTGTGTAACATAGCTACATCTAGATAAATATGAATTTTCTTTTATTAAAATTATTTCCAATGTCTATAAAAATGTGTTCTTCTATAGAATGTTTATGACACAGCTTGACCCTTGTCTGTATAATACATATTTGAAATAATATTTGGAAAAAAGTAAATAGTTTTTTTTTCAAAGTGGAAAAAAAAAAGAGATAGAAGTAGACTGAATAATGTAAAGAAAAGGCCTGTAATAGGATTAACTAATAGGATTACCTGTAGGTAGTGACAAATACAGGAAAAGAGGTATCTCTCCAGAGGAAAGGAAGATACCTTGGAGGAAGTCTGTAGAGGGGAAAAGGTGAGCTGAGAGCACTAATGAGCTGCACATGGCATCGGGGAAACCGCTTAATCTCTCTGGGGACGGTTTCATTTTAGACGTTTTCTTGTATGTTAAATAATAGTGTTATCTAAGCAAAGAGGGTCCTCCCACTCAACGCACAGCAGAGCCAATCACTGAACACGGAGTTTTGCAGTGGAAAAATTAAGACAATTTATTGGCAGGGCGCCAAGCCGGAAGAATGGGAGCCAAACCTCAAAATCTGAACTTCCTATTGGCTTTATTCAGTGATTTTTTATATATTTTTATTGGTTTCAGAGAGGAAGGGAAGAGGGAGAGAGAGATAGAAACATCAGTGATGAGAGAGAATCATTGATTGGCTGCCTCCTGCGTGCCCCCTACTGGAGCACTGAGCCCACAACCTGGGCATGTGCCTTTGATTGGAAGGGAACCAGGGACCCTTCAGTCCGCAGGCCCACTGAGACAAACCTGTTAGCACTATTTAAGGAACTTTAAAGGCAAAGACTGAGAATTAGGGGTTAAGGGTCAAGGAGGAGCTGGATTGTTAGGTTGTTTTTATTTTAGTTCTTTTTTTTTTTCACCTTTTACAGAATTTATTTTACATCTTATACCAAAGAGCATTTGAAACACTGACCTAGAAACTCCCTAATAAGATAAAGCAAAGACAAATGAGTTTATCTGATGAGAAACGAGATACACCATCCTTCATAGTCTTCAAACATTATTGCACTTTAACTTCCATAATTTGACAATGCATTCATGAACAATCTTCAGATAACTGGCTTTAATAAATTAAAGACGCTTTTAAGCAGACATGAGTGCCCGAAGTTGTTTAGTAGGTAAAAATTTTACAAACATTAATTATATTAGTGGTAACGGTAGAGCTGGACAGTGAACTTGTGGGTCTTTTCCAAGGCCACAGCTCTTGGGGTCTGCAGATGGCAGCCCTCGCATCTCCTTGTGCTTGTGGACTGGCTTGGTAATCCACTGGGTGTCAGGATTCCTTCTGATAACCTTACGGAGTGGATCAATGAGGATAACCGCAAAGAATTTGTGGAATCTTCACCAACCCAGCAAGAATCCAGGACTCTCAGAGCCCCACAGTTGTGTCCACCTCACTCCTTGGCAGCAGACTGAAGGCTTTGAGCAAACTTTAGCTAGTAAATGCCATGATGGGCAGGCTTACCTGAGGTCGAACTCTTAGGAACTGGGCATTTGCAGCCACTATGGAGCACTCGAATCCTATATGCACACATACCTTTGACTTGGCCTTGTATCCCAGTCTGTGCGTTTTATCGGGTCAGGTGGGGTAGGGGGCAGTGAGGGGTACCCCCATGGAGTGCAGGGAGCTGGTGATACTGCCAACAGTGCACCCTGGGAAGGAAGTGCATGACATCCCACTGCTTCTTCCTCCATAGCTCCTGGTTGTACTTGGAAGCACCCATCTAGGCTTATCTATATAGTTGGATCAAATAAAAATGTTTTAAAATAGCACCACATATGTATATTTTTCATTATAATAACAAGGTAGTATTGCAGAAAACTAGGAAAACAGAAAATCATAAAGAAAAAAATTCTTGGTACTCCGAGAATTACTATTACCATGTTGGAACATTATGTGTTCTATTTTTTTATACACACAAACATTGGTTTTAATTTATTTTGCTTTATGAAATTGAGATTAAAATTCAACATATTCTTTGTATTCTGTTTCTATTTCTTAAAAGCATGATTGTCCAATAACCAAATAGCATTCAACTTTACAAATATAAAGAATTAGAAAATCCCTCATATTCGCCATAAGGAAAAGTTTTGGCACCAGTGAGGTAAATTTTAGTTACAGGAAAAATTCCCTGGGGCAATGTCTCAATCAGGGTCCCTGGGGGAGACAGATGGCACACTTTAAGAGAGTAATTTGAGGATTGTTTAACACAGATTCTATTTACAGCTGTCCTTTTGTGGGCAGGGATTAGGTGCTGATGGCACCTAAGGGCATGAGGAAGAAGGAGGGGGCAGTAACTTACATCTGAAAACAAAACAAAACAAAAAACTCGTTGAAGACCCCTGCCTGGTACAAGCTGTATCAGGTACTTACTTGAAAGGCAGGCAACCAAAATAGAGCTACTGTATCATCCAGCAGTCTCAATTCTGGGTGTATATCTGGAAAAAAAAAATCAGTACCTCAAAGAGATACATGCATACTCATGTTCATTGCCATATTACTTATTATAGCCAAGATATGGAAGCAATCTAAATGTCTGTTGATGGATGAATGGATAAGAAATTATGACATATGTGTGTGTAATAAAATATTATTCAGCCATAAAAAGGAAGAAATTCTTTCATTTGCAACAAATGGATGAAACTGGAGGGCATTATGCTAAGTAAAACAAGCCAGACAGAGTAAGATAAATATTGTGTGGAATCTAAAAAAAAGCTGATTGGACAATAGAATGGTGGTTGCCCAGATCTCCCCATTGCCCTCTGCGGGGAGAGGGAAATGGGGAGATATAGGTCAAAGGGTACTAACTTTCAGTTACAAGAAGTTCTGAGGATCTAATGCACAGCATGGTGACTATCCTGTCTAATAAAGAGGGAATATGCTAATTGACTATCACACCCTCAAAGATGGCGATGCCCACAGCCACTGATGGCGGTGCCTAAGTCCCTCAGCCCCACTGGGGCACCTGCCTCTGGAGTCCCCAGTCCCTTCAGCCCCCCAGCCACCCAGGGTTGCCCTAGGCTCAGGTAACCAGGGCCAACCAAGGCTTGTGCTGCCGGCAGTGGCAGCAGCAGAGGTGTGATGGGGCAGTGCCTTCCCCTGATCGCTGGGTTGCCTCCCACCCCTGAGGGCTCCCAGACTGTGAGAGGGGGCAGGCAGGACTGAGGGACCCCCACTTCCAGTGCATGAATTTTCATGCACCAGGCCTCTATTAGTTAATAATACTGTATTGTATACTCAAAAGTTGCTAAGAGTAGATCTTAAGCATTCTCACCATACACAGACACAAGGAGTTAACCATATGAGGAGATGTGTTGATTATTTTGATCTTAGTGATTATTCCACAATGTTTATGTATATCAAATCATCATTTTAAATATATATGAGTATATTTGTCAATTATTCCTCAACAAACTAGTAGTTGGGGAAATTTTTTAATTTTAAAAAGATTTAATAAGTGAGAAAAAGAAAACACTAGGCAAAGGGAATAAATAGCATGTGCAAAGTCCCTGAGGTGGGAGAGAGTGTTTAAGAAACTGAAAGGGCAGTAGATCAACTGGGAAGACAAAAGGGGAGAACAGATAGAAAGATTTTGGCAGGGCCACATTGCAAAGATTTTTATTTTTATCCTTAAAACAAAGGTAAGTCATTGATAGATATTAGACATCCAATGATAGATTAGATATGTATGTTAAAGAAAATCATTCTGGCCCAGCTGACATGGCTCAGTGGTTGAGTGTTGACCTAGGAACCAGAAGGTCACAGTTAGATTCCCAGTCAGGGCACATGCCCAGGTTGCAGGCTTGATCCCCAGTGTGGAGTGTGCAGGAGGCAGCCAATCAATAATTCTCTCTCATCATTGATGTTTCTATCTCTCTTTCCCTCTCCTTCCTCTCTGAAATCAATAATATATATATACTAGGGGCCTGGTGCACAAAAATTTGTGCACTTGGGGGTCCCTCAGCCCAGCCTGTGCCCTCTCACAGTCTGGGACCCCTCGGGGGATGTCCACCTGCTGGCATACCTGGCCAGCCTGGCAGAGAGGCTGATGGCTGTTTTCAGGCTGGCCAAGCCCTCCAGTGTGGACCCTCACCCCATTGGAGTGTGGCCAGCCTGGGCGAGGGGCTGAGGGCCATTTTCAGGCTGAACGCAGTCCCTTCAGATTTTGGGTCCCTACTGGAGTGCCTAGGCAGCCTGGGTGAGGAGCTGAGTGCTGTTTTCAGGCTGCCCCCAGTTCCCATTGACCCAACGTCCCAGCCCAGCGAAGCTGGCTGGAATCAGGTTTCTGGGGTTTATTTATCTTCTATAATTGAAACACTGTTGCTTTAAGCAGGGGCCTAGGCAGGTAACAAAGCCTCCTGTTTGTTTCAGCTCCACGGTTTCTATAATTGAAACATTGTTACCATGACCAGAGGCTCAGCCAGCCTAGGCAGGCAGTTGCAACGGAAGCCTCCGGTTTGCTCTAGCTCCGTGGCTGCTGGCCTCCATCTTGGCTGGGTTAATTTGCATACAGCCACTCTGATTTGGCTGGGAGGCATGGCTTGGCTGGTGGGCGTGGCTTAGGTGTCTTGGGTGATGGTCAATTTGCATATTACTCTTTTATTAGAATATATATATATATCATCTACATAAAGCCCTAATATGCAAACAACCGAATGGCTGAATGACCTGCGAGACCAGTCAGTAGGGGATGGGGCCAGCATTCGGCGGCACCAGGCCAGCCAAAGTGGGAGCCAGCAGGGGCCTCCCCAATTGCCCAGCCAGTTGCCCCACAGATTGGCCCTGATTACTGGCCAGGTCTAGGGACTCTACCCTATATATTGGGAATAGTCTCTTAGATTTAAAAATTAAAACCCAGCAAGGCTACTCTAATGCTGAAAAAAAAGGATGATGAAGCAATGATGTGCATGGACTCTGGCTTGCACATTTTGTGGTCAGCCCCGAATCTGACATTTATGACTGTGATAAAGCCAATTACTTAGCATCTCTCTTCTTCAGTTTTTCCACCCATAAGATGGGAAAAATGGTACGCCTGCCTCAGAAGGATCATGTTATATACTACTTTTTATAATCAGGGCAAAAAAATGTAGCTGCCCATACAACAGCAAGATGCCTTTCACCTGTATGAAAAGTATGGTCACTGGTGCATGCAGTGTTCCAGATTACAAGAGGGATGTCTGACTGCCAGTTTAGGCCTATAAACAAGCGAGAGGGCGCAGGCTGGGCTGAGGGACTCCCCCCCTCCCCACCAACAACCCTGTGTAAGAATTTTGTTTTGTTTCCTAATTTGTGTTTTTGTGACAAACTATTTTTATTGGAATTTTATTTTCCAAAAAGTTGATTAGTTTCTCAAATCTGTAGCAACCTGGACCATCCTCCTATATAATAAAAGGCTAATATGCAAATCGACCCAACAGTGGAACTTCTGGTTGCTATGACATGCTCTGACACTCAATGAAGGTGCTGCCCCCTGGTGGTCAGTGTGCTCCCATAGGGGGAATGCTGATCAGTCAGAAGATGGGCTCACTGCTGGCAAGTGCAGCTGCAGTGGTGGGAGCCTCTCCTGCCTCTGTGCACCAGGCCTCTAGTATGTATTTACTAATATATATACTAGGGGCCCGGTGCACAAAAATTTGTGCACTCGGGGTGGAGGGAGTCCCTCAGCCCGGCCTGTGCCCTCTCACAGTCTGGGACCCCTCAGTGGATGTCCTATGATGGCCCCAGTCTGCCAGGCGCCTTTTGTGTGTGTGTGTGTGTGTGGCCACTGGGGACCTGCCCCCAGCTGCACCTGAGGCTCGGAGCAGTCCTCCTGTGTGTGTCTACCTGCTGGGGACCTGCCACCAGGCACACTGTGGAGGCTTGGAGCAGGCACCCCCTCTACGTTGATCTCTCAGACTCTTGTCCTCCCCTGCATGTTGTTCTCTGTTTTGAGCTGTAGCCAGGGCTGGGTGCTGCCTGCCTCCCAAGCTTGCCTACTGCCCATCTTCCTCCAGCCACCAGAAAGCAGGGAAAACCCCGCCTCGTGGTCAGGCCAGCCTTTTCCTGCTCCCTGATCCCCGGAAGGGACCTGGGAAGCCACCAAGCAGGCTGCCAACTCTTTCCCACTCACCCGTCCCCTGCTGCCTTCCTTTCCCAC
>PVJC01009214.1:28263-46528 GCA_004026665.1 Murina feae | reverse complement strand
GGGGGGGGGGCAGTGAGGGGTGACCAGGCAGCAGGAGAAAGGGTAAGGGGCGGTCAGGCCAGCCAACGGGGGGAGGGAGGACAGTTAGCAGGCAGGTGAGCGATTAGGAGCCAGCAGTCCAGGATTGTGAGAGGGATGTCCGACTGCTGATTTAGGCCCAAACCGGCAGTCGGACACTCTCCAAGGGGTCCTGGACTGAGGAGAACCCCCACCCCGGTGCACAAATTTTGTGCACCAGGCCTCTAGTCTATCATAAAGTCCTCTTCTAGTAAGTGTCAGAGAGTAAAAGCAGTGCAATTGTATCTCTATTGCGAGGAAGGTGCCATCTAAAGAGAAAGTGGCTCAGAGGGCCCTGGAGAAGGACTTCTGAGACTGAGTAAAGCCTTACAAGGCTGACAGGAGAAGAGATACAAAGCAGAGTGAATCCCGAGGATCAGTGAATTCACCCACATATTTCCTTCTGTCGTGTTACAAAATACTGCAAATGATTCATGTGTGTTCATGGCTCCATACATTATATAAATGTGTTGATCTACCGGTCTACATGTTTGCTACAGTTCAAGAAGTTTAAGAGGAATCAGGCTTCTACTGTTCTTTTGAAATTCAATAATTTAACCTACTTCCTCCTCAGATACACTGAAAACTGTGTATGCTCCAAAACTGTGTATAGCAAGTAGATACATGTGCTTTGTTTCTTCTTAAATTTTGACTTAATTTTCTTTAGTGTGTAATATATCTCAAAGTACCTAATTAAAGACAGGCCCTTGCTATGTTCAGCGCTGTACTAGCACCTAGGACAGCACCTGACCCTCAATAAATGCTTCAAACATAAAGTATATAAAAATAATGGCCCTCTAACATGTGTAGAATGAACAAAGGAATACACATTGTCACTGACACACATGCTTGTCACTCCAGCCAGATGCAGAAGCCTCTCCTCCACTGAATGTCCCCTGGTGCTTAACACAGAAAGCCAGGTGAAGAAAGTCAGCTGAGATGATGATTAAAGAGGATTTCCACTGAATGCTGAAGAACCTTCCAACACAAATCTGAGGTCTCGGGCCACCATCAGAATTCGTTGGGGGCTGCCTAGGGTTCCCAGGGTAAAGACAGACCATGAACCAGGCTTCCGGGCTATGCACACTCTAACGCCCAAGCCCCTGCTTTTTTAGTATCAAAAAACAGTCATTACACATGCTGTTTCCTCTGTCTCTCCCACCACTCTTTGCCCACATAAGTCATAGGGATTTCAGCCCCATGTTCCTGTGGCAAAGGAGGCTCACCTGGCCCAACCTCCCCACTAAAGGTTGTTATGACACAGCCCTCCTTCCATTTTTTACTCATCATTGGTAACTTGATATTTATTTGAGTGATTATCAGATTAATCTCCATCTCTCTCATTAGACAACAAGCCCCACCATGAGGGTAGGAATAAGCCTTGATTTTATAAAATTCTGGTATCCTCTTTTTAGAGAACTTGAAATCTATTTGTATGAAAAGCAAAGAGGACATTTATACAGGACACTGGACAGATGAGGAAGCAAGGAGGGGGCAGTGAAGGTGGACAACAGGGAACAGGGAACAGGGAATGAGTGACTGGAGTTGAAGCAGCAGATGCCCTGACAGCAGAGAATGAACAATGTTGTAAGTCCCCAACAGGAGAGACCTGGTGGCAAGGTAGGGAGCACGCAGTGAGGCACTCAGCATGGTGAGCCCACCAGCTGAATAGATACAGTCCCTGAGGCAGCCAAGGGCGAAGCACTAGCAGACAGAGCACAGGAAGGAAGGGCAGGCCTGCCCAGATGCTGCATTCCTGCCAGCTCTATAGTGCACTCATGATGGGCTAGGGCTGAAGACGTCTCTTAATGTTATTATAGGATCAGCACCATGCCAGTCAGGAAGGACACCCTTAACAGAACACAGGGAGAGCACACATGACTTAAAAAGGAACATGGCAGACAAATGCAGGATCCACAGTTCACCCATCAATAAGGTCAGAAGAAGGCAGACTGTGAGCTGATAGAGCTTTTGGTTCACAGCATGCCTCAGAGATGATTAAAAGAACATGTTGGGTAGAGTAGGCATCTTTCACTGACCACGGGTGTCGTAACCCTGAGAAATCTGTCACTGAGAGTAAGGTAGGCATAAAGGAAGCAGAGAGGATGGCGAATCGTGGCAATGACATGGAGCAGGGCTGGGGCAAGCTCTCACAAGCTCCTCAAGGGCAGCCGAAAGGAACAGAATCCTACAGAGCACTCAAGTGGCTCTCTTCAGAGAACAACACACCACTGCACGCATTCAATTAGTATTACCTACGCAATTTGTTCTGAGCTAGGAGTTTGAACCTACAGATTCAGGGGTGGGCCTGCAGTGGGAATGTCTAACAACTCTGAAAACAGAATCCAAAATTCAGAATATACATGTGTTTATATATTTTTTCTCTCAGGGATGAGGATTTGTGATTTTTAAAAAAAATTAGATATATTTAAAGGTGCCCTTAACCAATTCCTTCCCACAAAAGATCAGAACTATTGCTGTAAGATAAAAATCTACAATAATAAATTAAATTAGATATTGAAATTAAATACTAAAAATTGGCCCTAGCTGGTTTGGCTCAGTGGATAGACCGTTGGCCTGTGGACTGAAGGGTCCTGGATTCAGTTCTGATCAAGGGCACATGCCCAGGTTGTGGGCTCAATCCCCAGCAGGGGTTGTGCAGGAGGCAGCTGATCAATGATTCTCTCCATCATTGATGTTTCTCTCTTTCCTTCTCTCTTCCTCTCTGAAATCAATATACAATATATAATATATGTATATATATACATATATGTGTAAAAATACAAAAATTAGAAATTGAAATTGAAATATGAACCACTTAGGAGTAACATGTCTCATTTTAGGGAAATTATAACATTCCTCCACTGTTTATAGATTGAGTGGAGCCTGAAATCCTTTATTCAAACACAATCTTTGGTAACATCCTATGTAATAATCCTATGTAATAAAGAACTAATATGCTAATTAGACTGGACGGCGAAACGACCAGTGGTCAGGGCTACAGGGCAAGGGCTGCAAGGGCTGAGACCCTTGCACGAATTTTGTGCATTGAGCCTCTAGTTTAAAATAATACCTGAACAATTTTATTAACTTTTAGAAAACAAGATTAAATTTTTTTTAATCATTTTTAAACCCTTCTCCAAACAAGGGGCTTTAAATTATATACTTCAAAGCAGTGATTCTTAATACTTCTTGACCTTTTCTGAAGGGTGGTTGGAGACACTCTCAGGGAAATGCAAATAGGTGTACATGTGTTTCATGTAGCAGGTTCACTGCTGTGTGGAGGCCCCCTACACCAGCAACTCTTGTACAGCAGCATGCCACCTTCTCATCAGCAAACTGGCATTTTAAGGAAAGTGTCTGGGCAGGAAGGAGGATCATTACCTTTTCTTAGCTTACACGTAAATTAGATCATGTTACCTAGTATTTACAAAAACAACAACTAGAACAAAGACATCAAAAAGTCACAAAATATTAAAGCGTATCTTTAAAATGCAAGAACCATGGTTTACATATATATATGTTATATATATATATAGATATATAGATATATCTATATCTATATCTATATCTATATCTATATCTATATATCTATATATCTATATCTATATATCTATATCTATATCTATATATATATATATATATATATATATGCAAATGAAATTTCTGGGATTGCTCTAAGTCAGCATAATTTAAAGAGTAACATGTAGCCTCTCACGTTAAATTTCTCTGAAATGTGAAAAGCCTCTGAAAATAACAGATTGATCAGGAAAGTGTTCTGTTTTCTGGACCAGCATGGCTCACTGGACACAAAACTCTCTGAAGACTACAGTTTATAACAACTTCACATTTTCTGAACCTGAGGTTTTCTCAGGAAAGCAAGTTACTCCTCATTTATAATTCAGAGCAGTGCCTAGGGCAGACCCCCTCTGGCTACGGACCTGGGAGCAGTGCCCGTCTGCCCACTCCCTGTACTTTCCAGAGTGGCCAGCTGGGCCCAGGAGACCACTTACCTTGCACGTCAAAGACCGGGTGCAGGGCTTCTTGGTGTCGAGATCGATCACCCCACAGTGTATGTCAGGGTCAAACTCTCTTTCTGTCAATAAAAGCACACAGAGATTACAATGGGCTCATCCAACACTCCCTTCTCTTATTTTGTAAACAAGAAAACAGGAGAAATCTCAAAACAAACAAATTATAACTCATAACTCGGATAAAATCTACATAATCAATAATTACACAATACCCAATGTGTGAGCACTACAAAGAAGCAGTGACATCAGGAAGAGTGAGGGTTGTTGCCATTAGACAACAGGAGACAGACTGTTCCATTCAGAAACAAGCCACTCCAAAGCTCCCCTATTTTCCAGCGTATAAGACGACTGGACATATAAGATGACCCCCAACTTTTGAGAAGATCTCCTGGGTTAAAAAGTCATCTTATACGCAGGAAAATATGGTACTTTTACATTAGCTACACACATGCACTTTAACCCAACCTCAAGGTGGCCAAGCACACTGCTTACGGAAATTCCTCCTAAAGCTGAAGCTGACCGGTGTTAAAAAAAGGACTTACAGACAGCAGTACATTTACTCCCTTAAGAATGGCCAATGGAGACAGAGAAACATTAAGAGAAATGTGAAATTACCTGATAATCTCTTATTTAAAAATTTCTTGTTATTGGAATTATCTTCAGACTTCTTTTCCAGAGGGGGTGGTGCAGGAAGCCCTTTGCCATTCAGCATCTGTCCAGATGAAGGCAAGGTTGGCTTTGGTATTGAGGGGCAGTTAAGGCCAGACTTGACTGAGGAACTCACAGTAGCAGGACAGGTTGGCCCCGCCGCGGATTTCAGTAGTGTACCATCCATCTTCGGATGAATCTTTTCCATTTTGACAGAGGGCGTCATGCTGTGGTAGGGGAAGTGAGAACACCAGTACCTGAGTGCCAGAGCCCCAGGTAAACGGCGAGCCAGAGGGGGCGGGGAAAGCCTGATCTACCAGGCACTGCACACAGCCAGGCTCCCAGAGGCACCTTGTGGACATGTGTTCGGCCTGTGCAGAAGCCTCAGGAAGTTTATCACTGATTCAGGCTACAAGCCCTCTGGCGAAGCACACAGCTCCTGTGACCAGCACATGTACCTGTTCTTTCATCATTCCAGGACCCCTTGCTCCGGAGCCCAGGCAGATCTAGGGTACCCTTACTCTGGTACCTAGTGCAACTTCTGCAAGAAGTAAAACATGAAAAGGACCGAAGAATATTTGCAGGGTGTGTAGAGAATGTCTCTGACAAATGTCATTTTTAAGAAAGGACCCCATACAAAAATTAAAAATAAAAGAAAGGACCCATCAAAACAAAGGAAACTGATGAACAGAGAAAAACAACATTGGAATTAAAGAATATTTCCAAGAAGTGTCACTAAGGACTTATAAAAAGCAGCTCTTGATTTGTGTCAATGAGCAAGACCACTATTTAATTAGTAAGAGATGTGTCACTCAAGTGATAAGTCTCCAGTCACTGAAAATGGTTTCTAATGTAGGAGTTTGAACTGTACGTGCCTGGCACACAGCTGCTGAGCACTGAACTGTGCCACTAACAAATAAGTGATTTCTCTTGGCACCTTACTGACATGATAATTTGGGTAGCAAATGTTGGTATGAAGCTAACAGCTGTCCAGGTTGCCCGAAAGCCCAGCTCCACAGGAAGAAGACGTGGCTGACGAGGTCTGATTAACAGTGGTGGAGTCCCTGCCCCATAGCTGTAGGCTGCGAGGGACTACACGCTGCACTGACATTTCTCTGCTCTCAAACAGCTCTAGCCAGGAAAGCCAAGCTTGCTGCACTTGCACTTCTGACAGATGAGCAGAGGCTGGGGGCTTAGCAACCAGGACAAACAGCCCCTAACAGCTGCACCTGAGACAGCCTGACAGCAGACGCTGTGAGGTGCCATGGCCGCTCCCAGCTGGCAAGTCCTTGAGCAGCAGCAGGTGCTGGACACTGCCCCGAGATTAGCCAGGTTATCAGACCTTAGGACTGACACGTGGCACGCCCTCCGAAGGGAGGCAGGCCAAGGAAAACCACCCGCACCAAGGCTGAGGGATGCCGCAACCAGGCCAGATATGTTCTGTGGGAGTGCCTGGCTGCTCCTCACGTCACCACAGGGAGCCTGCCAACCTTCAGCTCCACTGTGGAAACTAGCCCGCCTTGCCTGGCAGGGTGAACTTCCCCAGTCTTCCCTCATCGCTGGGGGCTGTGATGTGAGCCCAGAGCTTTGGGAGGAAATGCCACTTCCCTATTTGCTCTGCAGGTCCTGGAAAATCTGAGAACGGCATCTGGGAATCTCTCTCCCCTTTTGTTCCTTCTATTACCAACAGCAGAAGCCCCAGCAGCCATGTATTGACTCTCTCCTGTGGGCCACACACTATGCCAGGTGCTTGGCTCTAATACATTAATCCTACTGCTCCTGAGAACCCTGCACAATGGCGGTCATTTCTAGGTCCCGAGGTAAACAGTGCCATGTCCAAGGCCGCACAGCCAGGAAGTGACAGAGTTGGGATGTGAGCCCAGTATGCGAACCAGGGCTCCTCAGCTACAGCTCCATCACCTCCTCCTGCACCTCCTTCTTACTTGGGAAAGGGGGCTAACACAGTACCTGTCTCACAGGGTGGGTGTGAGTTTCAATAGGTGGCACACAATCAAGAGCAATAACTGAGTATTATTCACCTTGTAATTAAGGCTATTACTACTCGGTAAAGTTGCCCATGACATGATAAACAAAAGGAAATAACATACACCTGAATTTTCCCCACATGGGCTCCCTTTCCCAGGACGCCCAGCTACCCTCAAGGACCGTGTGCACAGTTCCACCTGCATCAAGGAAGCGTCAGGACCCTCGCTGCCATACTCACATTCTAGCCTGGGGAACTCTACTCTGCTGAATGGGATGCATTGGCCTGGTGTTCCCCCTGAGCTGCAGTTTCTCTTTGGGCGATTTCAACAGCTTGGAACTTAATGAGGATGCGCTGAGAACACCGCCACTGGCAGAGCGGCTGCTTCCACTGGCACTGCCGCCTTTGCTTTTGGACAGAGAAGGGAAGAAGGAGAATACTGACGTGGGAGGAACGGCCAAAGAAGGCTTGCTGGCTGAGCTATGTCTTCTTTCTGAAAAGGAAAACAGAAAAAAAGATACCGTGTTTTAGGCAAGTTTCCAATGGAACCTAGAAGAGTCCCCTGAAATGCAACACATTCAGGTTCAAAGATGCCTCACCACATTAAACTCCACAGCTTTAGAAATGGCTTATCTAGGCCCCACAGACTTATTGGAGATTCTAGGAACTGACCCTTCTGCTGAGGAAACTTCTCAGCATAAAGAGTGTTATCATTCACAAATAGCATTAGGAAATTAAATGGCCATTCTAACATGAAAATACTGGGCTTTGCACCGTGAACCTCACTGGCTCCAACTTACAGTCAGAGAGAAGAAAATTACTCATTCATCTGCAGAACCCTGCTAATTAACACCATAAGGAATTCATTATTTCTTTCTAGCATAGTACCTCTCCAATTTCAAAATAGCAAAATGTTAAAAAACAAATTGTACCTTCCTTTTTTCTGTCACTACCCACTAGCATATAACGCCAAATAAAAATGTGTCTAGGGTTATCTCATAGTTCCTTAAGAATCTGTTGAAATTTTCCCATGAATCATTTCATTCCCCTTTTTAAATCATCTCGCTCAACTACAGATGGCATACGCTCCGGTTCACACCGTGAAGATGCCAAAGGCGCAAGACACAAACACCACAAGCAGCTATGCCTGGCGAGGAAACCAGCGAGCAATGCATGCTTCAGTAGGGACAACACAGGTACAACGGGTAAGGGTATTTCCTGAAGAATCCGGTTTTCTCAGAGTAAGGCAGTCCAGATTAAGTCAATCAAAAGCAGCTGAAGAAAGTTACCATTGGATACAAATTATTTAGTAACTTTATCTACTTAAGTACCTTAGGATGGTAAGTCAGTGCCTGCCTTCAATTAAATGTGTCATTTAAAATGACATTTGCTTAACTCTTAGTTTTAAACTGCATGTGATCCAACATTTACTGATCATATGAAAGCTCTATGAGTATTTGACAAAGTGAGCATATTGGAATCAATGACTACAAGCATCACTTAAATTGTGTATTTCCAAAGGTCCTTTTATGCCAGTTTTGAGCCTCTCTATGCAGCAGCGATGCCTTGTTCCCGGATGGACATTAGTTAAATGATGCTTTATGACTGGGGTGGGAACTTTTTCTGCCAAGGGCCATCTGGATATTTATAACATCATTTGAGGGCCATACAAAATTGTTAACTTAAAAATTATGTTGCTATGAAAAAGGTCCTAGATTTACTGAATTTTGAGTCCCACCTGGGGTTGCCTTGGCAGGGGCAGAGCAAATGATAAGGCCTGCAGTCTGGACGTTTCCACCCCTGCTTTACGAGGAACTTCAGAACCTGCTCCACACCAGGACAAAATTACCATGCTATCTATCGACAGACAAAATCCAAATTCTCCAACTGGACCACATAAAGGCCATAACTAAGTGAGAAAGGCAAAAACTGAGAGTAATTTATATGTATTGGTTGCTTTTTCCCCCCTTTCTCTTCCTGTGTGCAGGAAGGGCAAACTAAAATAACAAGTTCACCCATTTTCCAAACTTGACATCTGAGGCTTTTAGATTTAGTTTCTCTCTTGTTTGTGATGCCAAACATTCTGAATATACTTCCCAGCATCAGCACTTGCCAGCCAGGACTGTACCACTCTGTTTCCACTCTGCCACCTGCCATGGATGGTGAAGCTTTCCTGAGCCATGTCTCAGCCATCTTCCCCTTGTAAGGCATGGCACAGTGCAAGCCTTCCATGAACATTTGCATGATCCATATAGCTTTTCTTGAGAAGAGGAATGGTTTTTTTTTCTTTTTATTTTTTTCAAAGAATAGTTTATTGACTTTTGAGAGAGAGAGAGAGAGAGAGAGAGAGAGAGAGAGAGAGAGAGAGAGAAGGAAGAGGGGGAGGAGGAGAAGGAGGAGGAGGAGAAGGAGGAGGAGGAAGACGACGACGAAGAAGGGGGAAGAGGGTAAAAAAGAAAGAGAGAGAGACATCGATGTGAGAGTGGAATTTCATCTATCGACTGCCTCCTGCACCAGAGACCTGAGAGATCGCTCCTGGGCATTACTTGGGCATGTGCTGTGACCAAGAATTGAACCAGCAACCTTTCTGTATACAGGCTGATGCCCAACCGAGCCAGACCGGTCAGGGCAAGAGGGGTGATTTTGCAAATGATCCTAGACCAGCAGTTCTCAACCTTGGCTACACATTGGCATAACCACACAAGCTTTAAACACACGGATGCCTGAGCCTATCCTCAGAGACTGTGACTGAAATGATGCCTTGGGCATCCAGACCCTTACAAGCTCCCCTGTGCAGCCAAGACTGAGAACAGGCTTTAGACCAGGCTAGTGCCTCAAACACCATTAACCACAGCTAAGTTAACATCTGTACAACACTGAGAACACCACCTGGCACATGGCACTATATTTCAGGGTTTGTTAAAGCTCACTGCTGCTACTTGTCCTCAACTAGTGTTTTCAAATTTCTATCAACTGCAAACTATTTTCATTATTCTTACCTTACCAAAGCCACATTACATACTACTTTGTGCTCGACATTTTAAATTATCATCTCTACTGTTCCCTACTCCTCCTTAGTCTGATACTACCTAGTCTCTCATTAGGGCATCATTGGTATTTTGGACAGTACAGTTTCTATACAGGTGTCAGGACAGTTAGAATTCCTGTTCTCCCATCCTTTCATCAGTGCCTGCCTCTCTGCCAGGGACAACCTGAAATTACTCTCCATTTTCAGATGGCTCAGCATAAAGCAAAGCTTGAGAGATGTTTTTCTAAAACTGTAGTGCATATGAAACAATAGGTTTGGTAAGCTTGCTATATATTTTTCTGATATCTATATACATAAAAGCCTAAGTGACCATTCTGACTGGTCGACAGAACGACCAGTCACTACGATGTGCACTGACCTTCAGGGGGCAGACACTCAATGCAAGAGCTGCCCTCTGGTGGTCAGTGCGCTCCCACAGCCAATCTCCCACAGCTGGCCAACCTCTTGCAGTCCCTCTTCCTGCTGGCCAGCCCCAACAGGGACTGGGCGAGACGGCTCCAATCAGCCCCAATCTCAGAGGCCCGATCGCCGGCCAGGCTGAGGGACCCCACCCATGCATGAATTCGTACACTGGGCCTCCAGTATTAAAATAATTAAAATTAAAATTAAAATATTCATCCATGTTAATTCATAAAAATCACCTCCTGCATCCCTGGTGGCAGTGTACTAAAGGAACAACCATGTCTGTAGTATGAAGAGGGAGAAAAACCCAACAAGAACTTTGACTTTAAAATTCTTTAAATACATTGCAGTCAGTTCCACTGCAATGCTTGTTTTGAAAATGTTTATTTTTTCTAAAGCCATCTTCCTATCTAATAAAAGAGTAACATGCAAATTAGGCATCACTCCGTGACAAAGATGCCGCCCCAATAGCCACAAGATGGTGGCGCCTGGTCTGGCTCAGCACCACCACTAAGTGGTCAGGCCTGTTAGCCAGGCAGGTGGCGGAGGAGGCGTGGGGCCTGAAGGGTGGAACAGGCAATCAGAGGGGGCTGGGTGTCCCCTGCCCAGGCCAAAAGCATTCGCCAGAGGCCTCAGGCATGGGTGAGGGTGGAGCCGGTGATCGGAGGGGGTAGGAGCAGAGGGTGCCCTACCCAGGCATAAGGCCTGGGCCAGAGGCCTTAGGCCTGGGCAGGGGCAAGGCCGGACATTGAAGGGGCCTGGGCTCCGCAAAGCAAGCAATCAGAGGGGCAGGGGTGGAGCCTGCGATCACAGAGGTCTGGGCACTGGTGGAGCTGGCAAAGCAGGGGTCTGGGGGTCCCCTGCCCAGGCCTGTAGCCTTGGCCAGAGGCTGCCAGTGGGGCAAGGCAGAGCAGGTGATGGCAGGGGCAGGATCAGAGCCGGTGATTGCAGAGGCCTGGGCTCTGTGAAGCCAGTAATTGGAGGGGTTTGGGGGTCTTCTGCCCAGGCCTGCAGCCTCAGGCAGAGGTTACAGGCCTGGGCAGGGCAGGAGCTGGGATTGGAGGGGTAGGGGTGGAGCCAGTGATCAGAGTGAACTTCAGAGGAAACACCTTTTCTTACCGCTCATTGGCTAAGCTCCCTGTATGCCACTGGTAATATTCTTAGAAACTTGGGTAATAAGAATCCCTAAAGGCGATCTAGGGTTTTTCCACCACACTCCTGGAGAAAAAAAAAGGAGGTCCACTGCTGGAGGGCTAAGAAATGTCATATCCTGCCCTCCTGCCCTAGCCAGTTTGGCTCAGTGCATAATGCCTCAGCCTGCTGACTGCAGAATCTGGGTTCAATTCTGACCAAGGGCATGTACCTAGGTTGCAGGCTCCTCCCAGGCCAGGGCCCAATTCGGGGCATATGCAGAAGGCAACCAATCAAAGTGTTCCTCTCACTTTGATGTTTCTCTCTGTTTTTCCCTTCTCTTCCACATTCTCTAAAAATCAATGGAAACATATCCTCAGGTGAGGATAAAGAGGAAGGAAGGAAGGGAGGGGGGAAGAGGGAGGGAGGGAGGTCATATCTTGAAAATGCCTAAAGAAAGTTGTCATTTTTTCATGGTGAAGGGACTGGAGTCCGTGTTGATGAAAACACCTTGGTGGCTGCGGTGACTGGCAGTGGCTGCAGCAGCGGGGTGATGGGACTGGTGGCTTCCCCTGATTAGCCTGGTTGCCTCCCACAAAGGGAGGCCAGACTGAGGCTTAGACCTACTCCCCTCCTGAGGACTCCCAACATGTGAGAGGGGGGAGGCTGGGCTGAGGAATCCCCCACCAAGTGCACAAATTTTGTGCACTGGGCTCCTAGTTGATATATTAAAAAACAATTTCAGCATAATGAAATTATGCATTTGTAAGATTTTTTCTGCAAGCATGAGATGAATACAGAAAACTACAAGCAGCTGGACTTAACCCTTGGAAACACACAAAATGCCTCCATAGCCACACCCTCCTTAGGCCACCATGATGTGTTTGGTGCTAGAAGTGTCCCTGTGTTCAGAGCACCTTTCTCCCACCATGACACAACAGCTCACAGCTGCAATCCCAACACCTACTTCTAGAAGCAAATGTCAGGTGTTTTCAAGGTAAATTGTCATATTTATTCTACTATTTATGTATTTTTAACCACTTAATCTAAGTAAAACTTGACTACTATTTTTGGTTAGGCTATCTTTTTCTGTGTCACTGAAGAGTGTTGTGCCCATAACCTAATCTTCCCAATGCGTCTCATGTGATTTTTAGTGAACAATTCCTCACAGTGCAATAATTTTTTAGAGATGTGTTGTGTTATAGCAGAACTGACTGTAACTTCAAGCTTGTTGTTTCCATTTCCTATCCTTATCATAGTCCATTTTTCCCATTTTCTTTAGTTAACGCTTCATTTCTTGTTTATTGACTCCTAAAATGGAATTTTGCACTACAAAATCAAGATCCAAAGCATCCTAATATTAAAAGTCAACTGATGTTATCAATAACATTTTCAAAATATTATATTTTCTATTTCAACAATAAAAGCTATTTAAAAACTGTGAATGGCAATCTATCATGTGAACTTCCTCCATTCACTAAAACTTGAAACAGGCCGAGTACATGCATGCATGCTTGCATGTGCATGTGCCTGTGTCCAAGATTCTGGCTGAAAAGTGCCATCTCAAGTCCTGGTCACACTGCTGAAGTGTGCTGCTCCTTCACATCAGTCTGTGACTTATTCTCTGGAAAGGGTGGCATCTGGCTTTCCCTTCTCAAGAAGCAAAGAGGAAAAACCAAATTTAATTATGGTTGAGTTGGACTCTCCTCATCCTTTCACTATGGGTCCTTAGTTTTCATAAGATTTTAAACTGGACTTCCAGCTTAAAAAGGATATGTTCCTAGATCAAAAGTGAAATGAGTAAGTTAGGGGTAGGGTTAGGAACCTTATATTAAGTAGAAAAACTGGTGGCCAGATGCTAAGCATAAGTGCAATGTGGTTTGGTGAAGAGTTCAAGTTGAATTTTCAAGCACTCCTCTCTCCAGGGTCTGGCACAGGCCCAAAGAAAGCCCACGCTGTTCCTCAATGAGGAGGGCACTTTGAATGGCTACAGAAAGAGGGAGAGTTAGACAGACTAGCAGACAGGCAAACACAGATACAGAAAAAGAGAGATAGAGAAAGGTACATGGGTGAGAGTGAGTGGGTGTGTGTGCGCGAGCATGGGGTGAGATGGGGGGGATCTGGCAGACAGATGTGAAGATAAAGGTAGAGAGAGAAAGAGCAAGCAAGATCTGGATGCATTGGGCTTTCTTTCCCCTTGTGGCTTAAACATGTGACATCACTAAAGGCAAGGACAGGATACTGGGAGGAGAGGGGACAGCAAAGCTTTCTTGGGAGGAGAGTGGACAGCAAAGCTTTCTTTAAGTCTTCCAGAATGGAAAGCAATAAAAAATACTGAGTCTGTAATTTTGGAATCACGCTGAGATTTATATATATACTAATAAAAGAGTAATATGCAAACTGACCACCACTCCCAGACACCTAAGCCACACCCACCAGTCAATCAGAGTGGCTGTATGCAAATTAACCCACCCAAGATGGAGGCCAGCAGTCATGGAGCTGGAACAAGCAGGAGGCTTCCATTGCAACTGCTTGCCTAGGCCGGCTGGGCCTCTGCTCCAGGCAACAATGTTTCAATTATAGAAGCCACGGAACTGAAGCAAACAGGAGGCTTTGACGCCTGCCTAGGCCTCCGCTCAAGGTAACAAAGTTCCAATTATAGAAGTTAAATAAACCCCAGAAACCTGATTTCAGCCAGCCACGCTGGGACATTGGGCCAATGGGAACTGTGGCCAGCCTGAAAACGGCCCTCAGCCCCTCACCCAGGCTGGCCAGGCACGCCAGAAGGTGGACACCCCCCGAGGGGTCCCAGACTGTGAGAGGGCACAGGCTGGGCTGAGGGACACCTCCCCTCCCCCTCAGTGCACCAATTTTTGTGCACCGGGCCCCTAGTATACACACACATACCCACACACACACACCCTGGAGGCCTAGTGCAAGGAATCGTGTGGGGGGGGAGGGGGGTCCCTTGACATGGCATGCAGGGATCTGGCTGAAACCAGAATCCAACATCCCACACAGGGGGAGTAGCCGTGAGAGGCTCATGCCTGCGCTTGCCAGCTGTGAGCCTGGCATCTGGTGCCCATCCATCAGCTGAGTGGCACTCCTCCTATGGGAGCACATTGACCACCAGGCAGCAGCTCCTCCATTAAGCGTCTGCCCACTGGTGGTCAGTGCGCATCTTAGTAACCGGTCGTTTGGTTATTCGGTCACTAATGCTTCTATATATATAGATATGTATTGACACCCAGGTACAAACTAAAAATGAGCTCAAAGAAAATAGTTAGATCTTAAGTAAAAAATAAATATTTCTTTGAAACTAAAAATAATTTATGACACACAAGTGTCATAGTTAGGATATAAACATAAAAAGCAGTCTAAGCAAACTATAACTTCAAATCATTCATACTTGAAGAAAATCTAGAAGGCTATATGTCCAACTTTCTGAAAGAGGTTAAGTTGCACTGCAATCCCAGGCAGGCTGATTCTAGCACCCACATTACATCACAGTGCGATCCACTGCCCTCAGGTGGCAAGCTGTTCTCTGTAGTGCAAAGGCAGGCAGAATGGAGGACTGAAGGTGAGGGTCAGGTAAGAAGCCATATGGCCAACTGCTCAGCAAAAGAAGGGTAACTATTAGCACAAAAGAAAACATACAACAGGGTCAAGATGAAATTTTGGTAAATTGGGATTTCCTGAATCTGTTTAAGAAAAACCTAGGATTTCATCTTTCCATTTTGGAAGTTGCTATGGCTGTTAACCAGTGTAATTTACTTTCTTTCTTCCTCCTTTCCCTTTCCCCTTCCTTTCTTTCTGCTCAGAGGATCTTAAAACATCAAAGATGGTTTGAAGAGTAAATATTGGGAGAAAGTGTCAGTTGGGCTGCCTTTCTGACTTAGCTAAAAAGAATTACTAAGTTCCTAGATAACTATGTCCTATAGAACAGAAGCTTTCTATAGAATTAGGCTGGCCCTCACCAACCAGCACAATTAGCCATGCTTCTCTGGTCACTCTGTAGTCCTGATACCTTCCCAACAGAGGCTCAGGGCTATACGCAAAATCCTGATATGGAATACTGAGTGACTAACCAGCCTGAATAGAATCCAAAGTAAAATAAAAAATACTGTTCAGAGGTCAACTGAAAGGCCAAGAACTTTGGAGTCAGAGAGACATGTGAGTTCCAATCTTCTTCTGGGACTTACTAACTGGGCGGCTGACTCTATCCACCTTGGCCAGTTCTTCACCTGTCAAGCCTCCCTTGCAGGGCTGTTGGGGATTAAATGATAGAGCTGTAAAGCCTGCATCCCAGGGCTGACTATGGACCAGGTACTGGGGACTCAATAGGGAGTAAAACAGATGCCCCTATTAGTTCAGCTGATGCCAGTTACAATTAAGAGAGAAAGGCCTGCTGATTCTCAAAGCAGGCAGAAATCATTTAAAACCAAACCAAACCCACTTTATCTTCTCTAATGAGGTACAGATTTAGTTTACTCAGTTTACATGTTAGTCCAGGAAGATACTAAGCTCTTCTCAGATAAGAACTCAGAGGAACAACTTTTAGAATTCATTTTAAATGAGTAAGTTCACTCCAACCAAAGAGGATGCTCATTCAAGCTAAAATTATTTTATACCTAAAAATTTGGCGTATTTTCTAGACAGAATTGAATCACTCAGGAAGAATTTTAAGTAGGGGAAAAAATGAAGATCAAGTTTATGAATCCAAAAGTGGGAATTTTAGGCAGATTATCAAAGTACTGATTACTAAAGCTCACAAGTGTTCGTCTAAGTGAAAGTCATGTTTTGGATGGATTTAATCCAGTGACTTAAACAGTGCATGTTCTGCAAGGAAAGGCCTAGTGAGGAATCCCAATCCCCACTCCAAGCGATGTATGATGTCAAAGGCTCTGTGACAGCCCACTCCACCAAGACTCTACAATTGTTCCCACTGAAAGTACCGATTTTTGTTACTGCTAATCCTCACCTGGGGATATTTTTTCTGTTGCTTTTAGAAGGAAGGGGTTGGGAGAAAAGAGAAACATCAATGTGAGACCCTGATTGGTTGCCTCCTGCACATGCCCTGGCCAGCGATTGAATCTGCAACCCAGGTAGTTGCCCTTTAAAAGGAATTCAACCTCAGACCCTCTGGTGCTCAGGCTGAGCAGCAGTGGCCAGGGCTAAAGCAAGGATGTTTAATAATCAAGCTTGCACAGGGCTGTGAGATGTAAAAACGGGTACAAATCCTTTGTCCAGGCATAGCAAGTTATAATTACATATATCAAACACTTAGTTTAGAAAGTGGATCATTCATTAACAACTCCTTCACAGAATTAGCTAAATTGTTTATTTTAATACCCAGGTTGAAAATAAATTCAGTGTTCTATGAGAATGCCCCAGTTAACCCAACCCATCATATTTTACTCTCAGGACACCAAGTACAACTCATGGGGTGTCAACTGGCATTGTTTGTCTTTCATAAGGATTACCACACCTAAGAAACATCCCAGATCAGGACATGAGGCAGACTACAAATTAGGACTGAATATATATATATATATATCAGAATTTCTTCCTTAGAGATCTACTTTGCTCCACATCAATGTTTTCCCTAAACCTTTGAGATTCAAATGGAATCACATTCCGGATCTTTTGTAATATCTGCACATTATCTAGACCGGGGTGGGGGGGATGTCCATCCTGTGGACCATATGAGGCCTGTGAAGTCATTTGGTCTGACCCTGCCTAGGCATTAGGGGTGAGTTAATTAAATGTTTAACCAAACACAGCAGGCTAATCTTTAAGTTGATAATTTTGTATGGCCTGCAAATGATGTTATAAATATCCAAATGGCCCTTGGCAGAAAAAAGATTCCCACCCATTGTTTAAACTATTATTTTCTTATATATTTTATAAAACTCAGTGGCTTACCAGGCACTCCTAATTTAGCATTATATAAACAACCAGGGGCCCGGTGCACAAAAATTTGTGCACTCGGGGTGGAGGGAGTCCCTCAGCCCGGCCTGTGCCCTCTCACAGTCTGGGACCCCTCAGTGGATATCCTATGATGGCCCCAATCTGCCAGGCGCCTTCTGTGTGTGTGTGTGTGTTTGTGTGTGTGTGTGTGTGTGTGTGTGTGGCCACTGGGGACCTGCCTCCAGCCGCATCTGAGGCTCGGAGCAGTCCTCCTGTGTGTGTCTACCTGCTGGGGGCCTGCCCCCAGGCACACCGTGGAGGCTTGGAGCAGGCACCCCCTCTTGCCCTCCCCTGCATGTTGTTCTCCTTTTTGAGCTGTTGCCAGGGCTGGGTGCTGCCTGCCTCCCAAGCTTGCCTACTGCCCATCTTCCTCCAGCCACCAGAAAGCAGGGAAAACCCCGCCTCGTGGTCAGGCCAGCCTTTTCCTGCTCCCTGATCCCCGGAAGGGGTCTGGGGAGCCGCCAAGCAGGCCCCCAACCTCCAAGAGCTTGCTTTCCCGCTCCCCAGTGGCCCCCAAAGGGCCTGGGGAGCCGCCAAGCAGGCCACCGACTCTTTCCCACTCACCGGTCCCCTGCTGCCTTCCTTTCCCACTTCCCGGTGCCGCCAAGGGGTCTGGGGAGCTGCCAAGCAGGCCCCTGGCCCCTGCAGCGTTGCTTTCCCGCTCCCCGGTGCCCTGCAAAGGGCCTGGGCAGCTGCCAAGCAGGCTGAGCCCGCCCCGCTGCCTCTTTCCCACTCCCCAGCCCGCCACCTTGCTTTCCCACTTCCTGGTGCCCTGCAAGGGGTCTGGGAAGCCTACCAAGCAGGCTGCCGACCCCCTGCTGCCTCTTTCCTGCTCCCCGATGCCCCTCCAAGGGCCTGGGAAGCCCATCAAGCAGGCCACTGACCCCCTGCCGCCTCTTTCTCACTCCCCGATGCCCCTCCAAGGGCCTGGGAATCCCACCAAGCAGGCTGCCGACCCCCTGCCGCCTCTTTCCCGCTCCCCGATGCCCC
>PVJC01009214.1:0-28163 GCA_004026665.1 Murina feae | reverse complement strand
GCCCTGCAGCCGCTCTGTGCACTCGGGAGGTCCCTCAGCCCGGCCTGTGCCCTCTCTCAGTCTGGGACCCCTCGGGGGATGTCCACCTGCTGGCGTGCCTGACCAGCCTGGGTGAGGGGCTTTCTGGCTGCCCACAGCTCCCATTGACCCAACGTCCCAGCAAGGTTTCTGGAGTTTATCTCCTATAATTGATGCTGTTCCTTTAAGGCGAGGCCTTTTACTAAGGAAGCCTCCTCTGCCTCACCTTGTGGCTTCTATAATGAAACAATTGTTACACTTAATTGTTGCAAATGTGTGTTTTGCTTCAGGCCAAAGGCTAAGGGAGCCAGCAAGCAGGTAGTTTCGCTTTCGCTCCTGCTGCAACAGAAGCTGCCTAAACGTTTACTCAGGACCGTGAGTGGCGGCCGCCATGTTGGCTGGGCTAATTTGCATCCAGTCGCTCTGATTGGCTGTGGGCGTCCCGGAAAAACGGTTAATTTTACTATTCCGTTTTTATTAGTTTAGATATCTGTTTGGATTTGACATAGTAGTTACCCATTTTTTCCTGACAACTGTTAAAAAATAATTAGTGTACCATTTAAAATCACACTGTGAACTATATGCATGGACATAAAGCATTTAATAACATCTTATCACTACTTTCACTGTCAATTTTTCCTATAAACGTTCTTCTCTTCTAAAACCACTGTCGTGTCCCGACCAGCAAATGTGGTCCTACTTTTAAAGTCCTAAGTCTGCTCTTTCTTCCATCCAGTTTCTTTAGGGTCCCCAGGCACCTGATTAGTAGTCTCATGCTAACAAGGAAGCAAATCTGTGGACTGTCCCTGAACATTCCAATCTCCAGTTGGGGAATGCAAAGCTGTTCTCTGAAATGCAGTGCTCAAAGGCCAGGCAGCCAACCCTGGAGAGAGGTGGCCTCAGCACACTTAGGTGGGCCACAAACAGCACTGGAAACAGGGAGGGAGGAAAAGTCTTGACCACAAAGCACTCGCATCTTTTCCACCAGAGAGATTTAACTGAAAAGGATGACTCCAACACTGGCTGACGTAACAAATTTGTGTACAACTCCTACTTCTGCCAACTGCATTTCTCTCCCTAACGCAGAGGTGGTTTTAAAGTAAAACATAAAGGAACGTGCAGAAAGGAAGGAGTCATTTACAGCTCTTGGCTACTTGAAACAACATTTTGCCAAAGGTCTGTAATCCAATGACCCAGCTCTTCCTGGCACAACTTTCTGAGGGAAGTAAAAGGCCTCCTATAGGACTGCAGTCTCCGGGCACTTCCCGGGCTCTGGGCAGGACGCAGCTCCCATTCACAGGCAGCATCAAAGAACAGATCACAAAGGGCAGATTACAAGGGAGAAAGACTGCTGTGGGGGGAGGGGCAGGCGGGTGTGAATGGATTGTAAATAATGTTGCTAGGAAAGGAGCAGAAATATGGCAACCTCAAATAATTCTCTGGCCAGGAATTCTTCCCAAGGGGACTATTTTTTCAGGACTTTGCTTTCAAGTATGTGAAAAATATGAAAAATGTACCCACTATCTGGGGGTAACCCCTCCCCTGCCATCTTAACTTGTAGCTCTTTGCAAACATTGTAAAAAAATCTTTATTGTTGAGATATTATAGAAGTCCCCTCCTTTCCCTCTTGCCTACCATTTTAAAATGGCTTTTAAAAATTCCAAATACTTTATTAACGATAATGAAATGAAGGGTACACAATTGTGTAACAGTCTCAGCTGTAAGTATAATATACTTTCTTCATAATCATGATCCTAAGACAGCTTGTTTTAGGGAAAACGGAATGATCTGAGTACCCAGTTCATTTCCTTAAAGAGCCCCCCTTCCTATGCTCCTGCAACCCTGTTCAAGTTGCAGATTCTGAACTGAGGGTTATCAGCAGGATCTCACACACACACAGATGTTTTTAGAGAAAGTACCTTTGAGGAAAAGGCTGCTGCTGCCTGAGCAAAACACAGCCATCTCCATACGGTTTTGTGAGCCACAGACCTGTGCCACCTCTGTGACCTCACTGTCACTATGTTTGGCTATGGGTTATCACGAAATGCTGGCTGGCACTTCTCCTTTGCTTCAGGAATCACAGTGTCACCCAAGTGATATGACGGAGTATAGCAAGTAATCACCCTGCCTGAAACAAACAGGGCCTCACTGAGTTCTTTCTTTATTTGTGATGCACAGCATGTCCCCAAATTCGCTCCTGTCTCCCTCCCACTCCATCACTGACTGGAAATGTTTGTATTCCTCAGATATCAACATATGAGAAGAAAAAAAAATAGGCAAAACCAAAAATCTACAGGTTTCCAGCTACTTTTGGATTTAATCTTTTACCTGTTAGGGGGGAAAAAAACCCTACACACTCAGTGGCTTAGCATTATAAGTTTAGCCTCCAGTTTGTTGGACCACGGGCACCTAGTTTAAATATCAACAGTCTTTACAAAAGCATAGCTGTGATCGTATCTGGGTGTGGGTCACAGTTTTTCCCAAATTAAGGATACAAGGGCATCATCAAAATGCAAAGAGAATTAAGAAAAACAATACCATTCTAATCCAATTTTTACAGACACACAAGACAGAGTTAAATGAACCTGGTAAAACTCAAACTAGAGGACTTTTGTTCATGTGTTGTTGTTTTTTTGAATGAAACTTCTGTGGAGAACCCCCCCTCCCCGCCCCCGCCTTGCAGGTCCCCAGTACTGCCTTTCCAGGCGCAAAGGCCCAGCAAGTCCAAGGTGCAGTGGGAATGACAGCACCATCTGTGCCAAGAGCTGCGCTGAGGCTGTAAGTCACATCCTTAGTGCTACATCCCACTACTTTTCTATCCTTTCTATTTCACTTTACTCTGGGTAGTGGAGGGGACTGCGAACATGGGAATGCTAACAAAAACCTCAAACTCAGAAAACAGCTCAGAAAGCCTCCTTCATGAAGCCCTCTACTAGTAAGGAACGGGTGACTCAGTCCTCAACAATGCCACTGTCTTTGATGAGTTTGCAGCACGTGTTTATTTTTTCTGAAGAGAAACAGTATCTGCCCCACCTACAGCCTGTGGCTGTCAACTAACAGACACCAAAGGCAATATTGAAAAACGAAACCAGAAATGGCAAAACTAAAAGTGCCTGACAACCAGATAAGAGTTTTTAGAAAAATCAATTTTAGGGAATTAAGATCTGTCTGTATTTAAAGTCCTTCAACCAGTAGCTAAATTTTAATCTCAATTAAAATCATCCAGTCAAGCTCATTATTGCAGAAGGCATGAAATGTGAATCCAGTGAAAAGTAATGAGCTCAACTGTCACCCAACTTCCTGCTTACGGGAACATGAGAGAGTTAAGGTAACTTCGGGAACAGTCTCCCAACCCACCCAAGAAAAATCAGTTTAGTAATACTGTTCTACCTTAATAACAACTGGGGAAAAAGTCTTCTCTGCAGTCGGTCAGTAATTATATTTTTATACACTCATTTTAAGTTACTGAATGACTTCCCAGGGTTACTGTTTGTGTTTGAAGTTGTTTCTCCCCTCAACAGTGTTTTGTTTGAACTTTGGATTTGAAGTATCAGGCAAAACAGCTTTCAAACATCCTTACAGGAAACACTGTGAGCGAGCGCCCTGTCACGAAACCTCACCGCAAGTGAGATAAAAAGCAAACAGTTAAAGCATGTTACAACGTTCCTCCATTTTTAGAGAGCGACGTAACCAATTCGCTCCCTGTTTTGAGATACTGGAGCTGTTAGGTGCAAACCTCAGCATTTTGTTGGAGTTAATAGCAAACTCAAGCCCCGTCTTCATTTGAACTTTGGCCAGATCACTCAAATGACATTTCAGAATGGCTCCAGGGGACGACGGCAGCAGCAGCAGCCAATCCCTTCTGTTACCAGTCCCTGCTCTGACCCACCAGCTCTGCAGGCTCTCTCCACCACTTCGCAGCACAGCACTCTGGGCCTGCTGGCAGGGCAGGACAAATGCCAGGAGGGAAGAGGCCTGTATGAACTCTTCCCGCTCTGCTTGGTTCTGTGCAACACCACCAAAGACCTAATCTAATCCACCTCCGCAGGCTCATCTAGAACTGGGCCCCGAGCCAAGCCCAGCCTCTGAAAACTGCCTCAGAAAACTTACCCAGTGGAGCTTTCAGCCCTCGTGTGGAGGAAGGGCTGTTCTGGAGAGGCTTCTTGTTACCGTCCATTCACATAACTTGGTTGTGCTTCATTGCACACTTGCTACTGCAGGCTTAATCATGATTTGGGTCTGCCCACCAACTCCAAATGTGCTCCATGTTTGGTCTTATGTAACATTTGCTACTACTGTAAAAAGCACTTGAATTACAAAGGTCCTGGCAGATCAACAGAAAACAAGGGGTGGAGTCTAATTTCATCTAATATGGTCATAGAAGGCGTCCTGGCTGGTGTAAATTACTCCTTCTATTTGAAAAGGCATCTTGCCAAAACTGGGGAAGAAGAAATTCATAAATATAACCTGCTAAAATTTGAATTATTCACACTCTAATTTTCTGAATACCTCTGAACTGGCACTGCTACTACCAGGTTTATTAGAAAATTCACACCATTCATTATACAATTTACATTTGAGCCCCAATAGACCTATAAGTTTTAAAGTTACACATCTGAATAAATATCAGCAAGTCTTCCTCCACATTTTATTTCCTTATGATCTATACTTAAATAAGTTTGCCATTTCTAAGCACACCGCTTTTTCTTAAATCTAGTCACAAATATCTGAACCCATTTTCTGTGCATATTTATAAAATGTCTAATTTCAGAAGAATATACACAGGGATGTTTCAATCACTAGAAGACTAACAAAGCTGGATACCTTTTAAATTCATAATCCAAAAAGTTCTCTAAATGGCTCTTTGTAAACAGTGTCTTCCTGGTTTAGCTGTTTCCATATCTCAGTCCTATGATATTACTCTCTCCACATCACTACTTCCCCTCTTGTCAATCATCAAATCTTACTATCAAACAGACATGGAAAAAATAAGCCAACCGATCTGAGTTTCATGATAATAAGGGCTGCACACTTAAAAACATTCAGATTCCTAACAGTTCCGAATGTCAAGGGCGGGGGAGGAGGATTCCTCTATAGAATCCCATCACCCCATGCAGAATATTTGGCAACAAGTCATGAATTACATGAGTGGAAATGATTTGGCCTGGAAAGGGTGAAAAAGGGTTGGAGACAAAGGAAATGGCTTCTATTAGACCAGACACAAATTCTAAATTGACTCTGAAATAAAAGAATAGGAGTCACATTGCTTTATTTTTATAGCAAGCATTCACATCCTAACCATGGCAGCAATATTAAGATCCAGAGGGTTTTCTGAAACCCCTCCCCACCCACCCATCCCCGGCCCGCCCCAGATTTCTTACAGTCGCATTCAAACAAAGAAAACTATGCTGGCCCTTAAGAGACACTAGACAAACCCAAGGAAAGAGCCAGCAATGACCTTAGAAGGACAGGATGAACAAATCTTTTAAAAGTTAATTAGCAAACGTAAGAATTTTAGGTTAATTCACTGAAGGTTTTCTTAAGCTAGTAGGTAAAAATCCATTGCTGCACTACCTGACTGCAACAGGTCTCAGCACTGCTCACTGCACCCACCCACCTCCCCACAGGCAGCTGAGCCTCCCTGATGCCATCAAATGCAGAAGGGAAGTGAGGTGAGAGGACATTCACAGGCTAGGCCTCAGTTCCACAGCACTGCACCTTCAGCCCTGATGCTAGCCTCTGTGCAGGCCTCCAGCACTAATGCTTGCCTTTCTAATGGTCCCTTTTGTAGCTGGTGCCAGTGTAGTGGGGAAACAACCTTCGGAGAACCAGCCAATCCATGACAGTTCCAAGAATGCAGTCTTTTTGTAACCTGACAAAAACCAGGGTGAATTTCATCAAACATTCTTAAATGCTACAAGCACATGTCTACATTTAATTCCATATGTAAACAAGAGAGAAAACAACTTACATTTACTTTAAGACCTACATCAAAAAAGTGATGAATGATAGTGTACGCCAGGAAAATGTAATTGTGTGCAATATACACAAAACAAAAACTAGGGATAGAGCTCAAATTAACCTTTTAAACACATACACCATCTCAATGTCCAGAGTAAAATATTTAAGCAAATACAGCTCTGCTTACTGCTTGGAAAGCACTGTTACTATTTTCTTCAAACCATTCCCAATAACCTCTCCAAATAAAATTTCTACTGACATTGAATCCCCTAATGATGGCTCATATTAAGAGTCCATGTCTGGGGACATGATTATATTTTTTATTTCTTATGAAAAAATAGACTATAGACTAAAAAAAGACTATAGACTAAAATAACATTTTAATAGACTAACATCCATGCCTTACAGACCAAAACTTACACGCATTGGCTGTGGTGCGGCTGGTGAGCACTCATCAGCTCTACTCTGGTTGCACAAAGGGATTCCTGACCTGACACAAATTCTCCAGTGAATTAATGCACTGGAAGCCAACGAGCAGACCAGCTGCAGACAGGAAGGGCGAGGGCAGGGCTCAGGAGCGGTGGTCTCACACTTTTAGCTGGGCAGCCTTGGGCAGGAGACTGCTGTCCTCAGGGTCCGTGGCCTCCCCGGGGAAGCGCTGAGACCACCTTCCTACAAGGCTGTGTGAGGACTAGAGTAGGTAACACGCGGAATGCAGTGCCCAGAACATCCGAAATCCTCAATAAATGTCAGCGTTTACAATTAGAAACAAGGAAACTGACAGTGGACATCACTTGAAGAAAGGAAGAGTAAGACAGTGATTTGATCCGAGAAATTAGTGAGGTCTCCAGCAAATCGTGGCATTTCCTAAATCAAATCCCTGAGAAGCCAGCAGAGGTGTCACCTGGTGTTCTGCAGGGCAACAAACATGCAGTTGGCAGTTGGGCAATGTTGTGTTCCTGTCACTGGCGGCAGCCAGTTCTCCAGTTTACAGGAGCACAACACCTCTCCACTCACCCCATTCACTGTCGCAGCAGGCCAGTCGAGTTATAATTGGCCTTAATTGGCACTTACAGGAGCTTTAACATTCCTTACCTGCTGCCAAGGAGCACTTGAAAGGGGGAGAAAGTATTTTCAAACTTAGAAATACCAAGCAATTCATTCAGCTGTGGGTCTGCTATCCACAATCAGATCAGCTTCACCAAGAACTGTTGCTGTGTTATTACCCAGGATTTATAGGCCCTCACCCCGATAGGAGAGATGGGCCATAAAGTCGAAATGGACTATTTCATGTTGGGGGCTAAGAGTACCCACAGCCTTCCTCTGGCTGTCATCATCTGACCTTGAGGGCTCAGTCACACTTCATATTGTCCTCTTTCAACTGTTCTGATTCCAAGGCAGACAAAGTATAACCTCATGGCCTGATTTATATAGACTTTGTGTTAACTACAATCTGACCTCAGTCCAGTCATTACTTGATACACAAAGTGACACTGTTAAAAGGTGACAAAATTGCCTCGCTGGTTTGGCTCTGTAGATACAGCGTTGACCTGCATACTAAAGGGTCCCAGGTTCGATTCTAGCCAAGGACACATACCTGGGTTGTGGGCTTGAAACACACACCCCCAGTAGGGCAGGAGGCAGCCAATCAATGATTCTCATCATTGATTTGTCTATCTCTATCCCTCTCCCTTACTCTCTGAAATTAATAAAAATATATTTTTTTAAAAAAAAGGTCACAAAATCATATTGAATGTGAGGAGGATGAAGAGATCTGAAATAAAACTGGAAGTTTTTCACTGGCCTTTCAGGTAATCTCACCCAATCCTTTAGGAGACTACACATGCTGCAGAGAGGAATATCAGCATCACAGAACTAGATTGCTTCCCTGAAGGTAAATTCCACAAGAATGAGTAGAAATTTTCCAGTGGTGTTGGGAAATGTGCCTGTAATTGTTTGAATGAATATTTTTAAAAATCATCACTTACGCGGGGAAACCAAGATGGCGGCATAGGTGAACACCAGAATTGCTGCTGGACACAACTATTTCAAAACCACAATGAAAAGAAAAAACGGACACCACCCAGACCCACAGGACAGCTGGCTGAGTGGAAATTCTACAACTAGTAAGAGACTGAGACGCAGAGGAGGTGTGGAAATAAAGTGCAGAGGTACAGAGGTGCACGCGAAGGGGCTCGTGGAAAGGGCTGGCAGCATTTCATACCAGAGGGAGGCACAAGCACCCGACGGCTCTGAACTCCAGTTCCAGGTGAGTTTCTGGGGACTCAGAATCATACAGGGAGGAGCTGGACTGTCTGGCACCGCTTGGCACTGGGAGGATCTTCAGAGCGGCTTTCTCTCGGTGGTGCCGAGGGTCACTGCGACCCGGTGCCTCTTAGGGCAGGGCTGAGAATTGGCCATAGCTGGTTGCTCCGCCCTGTAGACTCCTCAAGACCCCGCCCCACCCAAGCTGCATCAAGAGGCTTTTGCATATATAAGGCTGGGAAGCTCCAGGCAGAAGGTAAAATAGCACCTCCTTGGAGTTCCAAGAGACTGTGTACCCAGTGGTCAGAGCGGGACCACCCAGTCTACAACTCCTCAGACTCATAAGGGACGCACTCAGGGGGCAGACCTAGTGGGCACCAAAGCCCCACTGAAGCAAGTCTTGCCCCATAAGGGTGTCTCTAGCACAGAAGTTCTTCCACCATAGGCACAGCTGATTAAAGCCACTCTGTCAACACAGGGAAGCAACCAAAATGCGGAGACAAAGAAACAGCTTACAAATGACAGAAATGGAGGAAAGCAAACAAATGGATGTAGAGTTCAAAACCACGGTTATAAGGCTTTTCAAGAATATTCTAGAGGCTGACGAAAAATTTAGTGAGACCCTCGAGAATATGAAAAAGGACCAGCTAGAAATTAAGCATACACTGACTGAAATAAAGAATAATATACAGAAATCCAACAGCAAATGAGAGGGTCGCAAGAATCAGGTCAAAGATATGAAATATGAAGAAGCAAAACCCACCCAACCAGAAAAGCCGAAAGAAAAAAGAATCCAAAAATATGAAGATAGTGTAAGGAGTCTCTGGGACAACTTCAAGTGTACCAACATCAGAATTATAGGGGTGCCTGAAGAAGAGAGCGAGCAAGATATAGAAAACCTATTTGAAGAAATAATGACAGAAAACTTCCCCTCCCTGGTGAAAGAAATGGACTTGCAAGTCCAGGAAGCACAAAGAATTCCAAACAAAAGGAATCCAAAGAGGACCACACAAAGACACATCATAACTAAAATGCCAAGGGCAAAAGACAAGGAGAGAATCTTAAAAGCAGCAAGGGGAAAGCAGTCAGTTACCTACAAGGGGGCTCCCATTTAACTGTCAGCTGATTTCTCAACAGAAACTTTGCAGGCCAGAAGGGAGTGGCAAGAAATATTGAAAATGATGAATAGCAAGAACCTACAACCAAGAATTACTTTACCCAGCAAAGCTATCATTCAGAATTGAGGGTCAGATAAAGTGCTTCACAGACAAGAAAAAGCTAAAAGAGTTTATCACCACCCAACCAGTATTATATGAAATGCTGAAAGGTGTCCTTTGAGAAGAGAAAGAAGAAAAAGTAAAGATAAAAATTATGAACAACAAATACATATCTATCAACAAGTGAACCTAAAAATCAAGTGAATAAAAAAAGTCTGATCAACAGAATAAGCTGGTGAATAGAATAGAATCAGTGGCATAGAAAGGGAGTGGAATGACAATTCACAGGGAGAATGGGGTGTTGCAGGTGTGGGAAGAGACTGGACAAAAATCGTACACTTTATGGATGAGGACAGTGGTGGGGGGGATAAGGGCAGTGGATGGGGTGCGAACTGGGAGGAGGGGAGTTATGGGGAGAAAAAAGAAACAACTGTAATAATATGAACAATAAAGGTTAAAAAAATAAATAACTATATAATCAAACGTCATGAACCTCCATTTAAAAATAAATAAAAAATCATCACTTAGTTTGAAAGTGCTCTGCCTCATCTACTAGTCTAATCTAATAAAAGAGCCATATGCAAATTGACCCGCATTCCATTACACCAAAGCCACAACCACCAGCCAAGCCACGCCCACCAGCCAATCAGAGCAATATGCAAATTAACCCAGCCAAGATGACGGCCAGCAGTCATGGAACTACAGCAAACAGGAAGGAGGTCAGGGATGGAAGAAACTGCCTGCCTAGGCCAGCTGTGGCCTCCGCTTAAGGCAACAAAGTTTCAATTATAGAAGATAAATAAACCCCTAAAACCTGCTTCCAGCCAGCCTCGCTGACCTTGGGTCAATGGGAGCTGTGGTCAGCCTGCAAACAGCCCTCAGCCCCTAACCCAGGCTGGCCAGGCACCTCAGTAGGAATCCAAACCCTGAAGGAGCTGTGGGCAGCCTGAAAATGGCCCTCAGCCCCTCTCCCAGGCTAGCCACACCTCCATGGTCCCCACTGGGGAGCTTGGCCAGCCTGCAAACATCCATCAGCCAGGCATGCCAGCAGGTGGACATCCCCTGAGGGGTCCAGACTGAGTGAGGGCACAGGCCGGGCTGAGGGATACCCCCCCCCACCGAGTGCACAAATTTTTGTGCACCGGGCCCCTAGTATATATATAAAAGCCTAAGCAACCAAACGACTGAATGACAGAATGACCGAATGACTGGTCACTATGACGCTCACTGACCACCGGGGGCAGATGCTCAATGCAGGAGCTACCCCCTGGTGGTCAGTGCGCTCCCATAGAGGGAATGCCGCTTGGCTGATGGACCCATCCCAGTAGCCCACCAGTCTGGCGGCAGCCAATCACGCCCTCAGTGCTCCTGCAGGTCCAATCTCTGGAGAACCGGGCCAGGCACCAACGGACTGGTGACAGTGGCACCATCCCGACAGCACTGCAGGCCTCCTGGAAGTTGACCTCAGGCACCGTGGCTGTTTCCCCTCCCTAGATGCTCCTCAAGGAAGAAAAGATATAAAAGCGGCCATCAGGTGGCTCTCGACAACTGGCACGAACATCAGCGGGACAGATCTGATCCTGGGCCAGCAAGGGCATCCCATGGCCTGCTGGGAGGGCTGATTGCGTCCTGCCCTCCCCCAAACCCCCTTAGGACGGGAGCGAGATTCAGGGCTCATGACTGGTGAACACTGCTGCTGCATGAGCCTCTACCAATCACAACTGACTGGGTGAAAGCCAGCGGCTCCAGGCGGCGATGGACTGCCGATTTTGGCCTGATCTGCACAGGCCACCCTGAGGGACCCCCAACTATGCATGAATTCATGCGCTGCGCCTCTAGTATCATTAATACTCAAACTTAGAAGCTACAGGCCTCTCTGGTAGTAATACAAGTTTTAGAGAAATTTACTTCAAAGTCAGATTACAATTAAGCACATTTGTGTGTATATGCCTGGGTGTAGAAGAACGTAAGAGGCTTTAGAAAAAGAAATGGATTTGGAAAAATAAATAAAACACCTATTCCTGGTGGTGATAATCTCAGACATGGCTAGTAGAGATATAAAGTCTTACAGCCTTTTTGGAAAACACTCTAATAGCAACTATTAACAATGCAAATAATCCTTTCTGACCCAGGAAACTCCGTCCCACAGGGAAAAATCACCAGCAGTTGAGGGCATCCATAGCAGGGTAGTTACTGCTGCTTTGTTCAGAGGTAAAAAACAGGAAACAAAGCCAGTGTCCACAGAGGGTGTGGCTGAGGAGGGCCTGCACAGCATACCTTAGAACAGTAAGCAACTATTAAAAAGAGGGGATTAGTGTTATCCTGGGATGTGAATGGGTTTCTAGTATTATTGAGTAGAAAAGAAGCAGAAGTGTGCAGAATAGGATCCATTTTTGGGGGGGAGGAGGGGCGGGGGAGGTAGAATTACGACTCCAAAACCCCTGCTAATAAAACATGGGATTATATATGCCTGTATAGAGTTACAGCGTGAGAAAAAAATGTAGAAGAATGTCTACTAAATTTCGCACTAAGAACAAATTACATAAATGGTTAGAATAAAAGAGGCTGTTAGAGTTGGAGAAGGCAGGAGGCAGACGAGTCAATGAAAAAGAGAACAGTAGGTTTAAGTGAAAATAGGATGTTTGAGATTATTCTATTTGCATATCTATGATACCTAAACTAATAAAGGCGTAATATTAAAATTAACCGTTTCTTTGGGGCGGGTAAGCCACGCCCACCAGCCAATCAGAGTGACTGTATGCAAATTAGCCCAGCCAACATGGAGGCTGTCACTCACAGACCTAAGTAAACGGCAGCTTCCATTGCAGCAGGAGTGAAAGTGAAACTGCGGCCGGCTCCGCTTATCCTCAAGCAAAACACATGTTTGCAACAAAATATCATTCATAGAATCCTCGGGAGCTGAAGGAAGCAGCAGGCCTGGCCTGAGCACTAAGAGTTACATTGTCTCATTATAGACTCCGCAAGGTGAAGCAGAGAGGAGGCTTTGTTAGTAGGAGGCCGGCTTAAAGGAACAGTGCGTCAATTATATAAGATAAACAAACCTCAGAACCTGCGTCCCGCCAGCCTTGGGTGAATGGAAGCTGTGGGCAGCCTTAAAGCCTGAAAGCGCCAATCAGCCCGTCACCCACGCTGGCTACAACCCAATGGGGTGAGGGATGTTCCTGGGGGGCTTGGCCAGCCTGCAGACAGCCATCAGCCCCTCACCCAGGCTGGTTAGGCATGCCAGCAGGTGAACATCCCCAGAGGGGTCCCAGACTTTGAGAGGGCACAGGCCAGGCTCAGGGATCTCCCGAGTGCACAGAGCGGCTGCAGGGTGGAATAGCGCAGGACCCAGGACCAGTGAGTGAGAAAGAGGCAGAGGCGGCAGGGTTGGGGGCCTGCTTGGTGGCTCCCCAGGCCCTTTGCGGGGCACCAGGGAGCAGGAAAGAGGCAGTGGGGGCGGGGGCCTGCTTGGCAGCTCCTCAGGCCCTTTGAGGGGCACCGGAGAGCAGGTAAGAGGTGGCGGGGGGTCGGCGGCCTGCTTGGCGGCTGCACAGGCCCTTTGCGGGTCACCGGGGAGTGGGAAAGAGGTGGCGGCCTGGTTGCCCGCTGCCCAAGCCCTTTGAGGGGCATCGGGGAGTGGAAAAGAGGCAGCGGGGAGTCAGAGGCCTGCTTGGTGGGCTTCCCAGGCTCCTTGCAGGGCACTGGGGAGTGGGAAAGAGGTAGCAGGGGCGTCTCAGCTTGCTTGGCAACTGCCCAGGCCCTTTGCGGGGTATCAGGGAGCAGGAAAGCAAGGCTGCAGGGGCCGGCGTCCTGCTTGGCGGCTCCCCAGACTCCTTGGCAGCACCAGAGAGTGGGAAAGGAAGGCAGCAGGGGACCGGTGAGTGGGAAAGAGGCAGTGGCCTGCTTGGCGGCTCCCCAGGCCCTTTGGGGGCCACTGGGGAGCGGGAAAGCAAGCTCTGGGGGGCTGGGGGCCTGCTTGGCGGCTCCCCAGACCCCTTCCGGGGATCAGGGAGCAGGAAAAGGCTGGCCTGACCACGAGGCGGGGTTTTCCCTGCTTTCTGGTGGCTGGAGGAAGATGGGCAGTAGGCAAGCTTGGGAGGCAGGCAGCACCCAGCCCTGGCAACAGCTCAAAAAGGAGAACAACATGCAGGGGAGGGCAAGAGTCTGAGAGATCAACAAAGAGGGGGTGCCTGCTCCAAGCCTCCACGGTGTGCCTGGGGGTAGGCCCCCAGCAGGTAGACACACACAGGAGGACTGCTCCGAGCCTCAGATGCGGCTGGAGGCAGGTCCCCAGTGGCAACACACACACACACACATACACACATGCACACACAAAAGGCGCCTGGCAGACTGGGGCCATCATAGGACATCCACTGAGGGGTTCCAGACTGTGAGAGGGGGCAGGCTGGGCTGAGGAACCCCCACCCTCCCCCCCGTGCATGAATTTCGTGCACCGGGCCCCTAGTGTGTGTGTGTGTGTGTGTGTGTGTGTGTGTATACACCAATCAAAAAATCCATAGAGAAATTAATTTAGTTTTTGTTATAAAAAATGCACTGTGAAGAGAGCTGAAAAAAATTTGAACATTATGAAATTCTGGTATAACAAGTTATTCTGATTAAGATACCCACTAAACATTTCATTTGTTTGGCTAAGCAATTCATTCAATTAGCACAACTGAGCACAAAGAATCACACAGAAAAAGGCCTATTAGCCACAATGGCAAAACAAAAACCTGTAGTATGAATTCTGACCTTTTAAAATTATCAAGCATAAGAAACACTGAAACAAATTCCATTCTAGAGGTCACTGTTGAGCCTAAGAAACTACAGATCAAGAACTATCATGTGTGATTGAGGGTTTACTGTTTGTATCTTACCAGTTGTACCAGTTAATAATGAGGATTTTTTTCAATAGATGGAGTTATTATACATGTTGATATATATGCGATTTGATATATATGCTATTTTGTTATATTGACAACAAGCTTCAAAACTTCATATGTCAAATTTGCTGAAGGTGTTAACATCATAGATATTTTTACGCTTCAAAATATCAAATTTTGTGTCAAAAAAAGATCATCTGGGGAAAGTTTTAATCATTACTTTATTTTGAAGAAAAAGTTATCATATACTTTGGGAAGCTTATGGTGAATATGCTCTATCTCAAGATACTTGTGAACATTAAAAATGATTATTTCCATGTGAAAGACAAAGAACATCCAGGTCAACCAAAAAAGTTTGAAGACCAACAATTACAAGCATTATTAGATGCAGATGCCTGTCAAACTCAAAAACTTGCAGAAAGATTAAATGTTGCTCAGCAAACAATTTCTGATTGTTTACAAGCAATAGGAAAAATTTTAAAGGAAGGAAAATGGGTGCCACATCAACTGAACGAAAGACAAATGGAAAACCGAAAAGTCATCAGTAAAATGTTGCTTCAACATCATGAAAGTCTTTTTTGCATCGAATTGTGACTGGCGATGAAGAGTGGGTTTATTTTGAGAATCCCAAACACACAAAATCACGGGTTGGTCCAGGTCAACCATCAACATCGACTGCAAGGCCAAATCGCTTCGGAAAGAAGACAATGCTTTGGTGGAATAAGGAAGGTATAGCGCATTATGAGCTTCTAAAACCAGGTGAAACCGTTAATACTGATTGCTACCAACAAGTAATCAATTTGAACCACGCTTTGATCCTGAAACGACCAGAATGTGTCGGAAGACACAGCAAAGTTATTTTGCTTCATGATAACACACCATCAGACTTCAAAAACAGTTAAAGACATGTTAAAACAGCTGTTCTTGATCTGTGAGTCAAGACTCCTTTTGGGGGTCGAAAGACCCTTTCCCAGGGGTCACTTAAATACATCCTGCATATCAGATGCTTACATTACGATTCCTAACAGTAGCAACATTACAGTTATGAAGTAGCAACGAAAATAATTTTATGGTTGGGGGTCACCACAACATGAGGAACTGTATTTAAGGGGTCGCAGCATTAGGAAGGTTGAGAACCACTGCGTTAAAAGGCCTTGCCTGGTAAGTATTAACCCACCTGCTGTAGTCACCAGACCTTGCTCCAACAGATACCACTTGTTCTGATCGATGGCACACGCACTTTCTGAGCAGCACTTCAAAAAGTACAAAGAAGTGGAAAATTGTGTCTCTGAATGGTGTGCCTCAAAACAAGAAAAGTTCTATTGGGACGGATCCACAAATTCCCTGAAAGATGGGGGAAATGTGTAGCTAGTGATGGACATTACTTTGAATAAAGCACTTTTTTTTTCTTTTCTTTTTTTATCTTTATTGTTCAGATTATTACAGTTGTTCCTCCTTTTTCCCCCATATCTCGCCTCCTCCCAGTTCCCACCCCACCCTCTGTCCTTGCCCCCCCACTGTCCTCATCCATAGGCGTACGATTATTGTCCATTCTCTTCATGCACCCCCAACACCCTTAACCCCCAAAAATGTCATTCCACTCCCTTTCTATGCCTCTGATTCTATTCTTGAATAAAGCACTTTTGATGTTTCTCTTAAGATTATCATGTTTTCTTTGATTACAAAATCCGATATTATTAACCAGTACACCTAGTAACTTAAAAATAATTACCTTCTTTGATATCTCTGTCTGTCTGTCTCTCTCAAACTTTCAAACACACAAAGGAAAGCGTATACAATTTCTTTGAAGTTCAACTTGATAACTGTTGTCTTAAAAACAAAACGTAGAAATAAACTTAAGATTGGGATTTTTATACACATAATCTGGAATCAGGAAGCAAATAGCTAAATTTAGGCACTGCCCTCTTGGGGCCCCAAAACCAGTGTGTTTCATGGGCTTGTACTAGATACAGCGGTCGCCAATCGGTGGTCCAAAAGGTTGGCGACCACTGGTATAAGGAAACCTTTGGAGCAGCAGCAGCCAACCAGTGATCCATGAGATTCAAAAGGTTGGCGACCGCTGGCCTAGAACATGAATGGAAGGTATTATGCCATCCTGGTACCAGGTGCTACAGCAAGCATGTCAAACTTGGGGCCCACAACACAGATCTCTGTGGCCCAGCCAATATAATGGTATGTAAGAAATGTTTTTTAAAAATATATCTTACTGATTTTCCAGAGAAGAGGGGAGAGGGATAGAGAGTTAGAAACATCGATGAGAGAGAAACAGCCATCAGCTGCCCCACTGGGGAGTCTGCAACCAAGGTACATGCCCTTGAACGGAATCGAACCTGGGACCCTTCAGTCTGCAGGCTGACGCTCTATTCACTGAGCCAAACCGGTTAAGGCTAAGAAATGTTTTAATAAAAATTTCATAATTTAATTTTTATTATAGCCTGTTATACATAATTATTAATAACAAACTACAACATTTGCTAATGACTGATTACTATAATCGTGTTGCATTCATTTCCCTTGGCGCCTTACATGCAGGCACACCATTTCTCTCCACTAATACTAGCAGCGAATATTTTAGCAGTCGATTGCCATATCATTAATCTTGTACTGACTTGTTTGATGTGTGCAACAGGAAACATTTCGCTTTCGGAGAACAAGAGAAATAGGTTTATTTGCGTTATGCTTATTAATTTGTGCAGTTATTTAGTGTCTGGTGAGTTAATGTTCAAGAAAAAATATTAATCTTTATTAAAATGTTCTATAATTTTATGTTAACAATTATTCATTTATGTCAGCCCTTTGTATTCAGCCTGTCTCTATCTAAATAAACCTATGTTTCTATGAAAATTGAAGCTTTTGTTTTTTTTTGCGGCCCACGTAAACTTAAACTTTATTTGGCCCATGTTAGCCTTTCAGTTTGACATGCTTGTGTTACAGCATAAGGAAGTGATGAAAACTCCCTCTTCTGGTCATATGTAAGACCACAGCTTCACAGGGTTGAAATAGCAGCTGTGTATGTGTCTTTTATAGTCAACATACAAATTAGTCTTGTGAAGTGATTGTCAGGAAAAAAAGCTTTTAGCAACTATAACCAAAATATGATTTATATCCTAAAATGCCCCGTTTAAACTCTGAAGCTCAGCCACACTAATGATTTATACATGCAGCAGACAGGTCAAGAGCGGCACTGGTGAGTATTAGTAACTTATTTATTGGTGGTGCTAGGAAGTCACATTTTCATTGCCCCCTCATGGTGACATGAATCACAAATTACAATAGTTCAATAAGTCACAGTTATACTAACCTGAAGGGCATCTATGACCGACCTCCATGTGGAGAATATCTACACAGAGGTACTGACAGACATTCCCAAAGAATGGTCCTAAAGCACAGTGTAATAATGCAATTCTAAAAATCTAAATGCCTGTCAGGGGACTGGTTAAAGTAATTTAAATACATTAATAAAGTAGAATAATAGGCAGTCTTTGAAAGAAAGAAGGAGATAAGGGGTTAACTTCCAAAATAAAAAGGAACTCATACAACTTAAAAGGAAGAAAAACAATTCAATTAAAAAAATGAGCAAAGAATCTAAACAGACACTGCTACAAAGTGGTCATACAGAAGGTCAAGAGACATGAAAAAAACGCTCAAAGTCATTAATCATCAGAGAGATGCAAATTACAATGACAATGAGGTATCACCTCATGCCTGTCAGAATGGCTATCATCAATACATCAACAAAAGACAAGTGCTGGTGAGGTGTGGAGAAAAGAGAACCCTAGTACACTGCTGGTGAGAATGCAGACTGGTGCAGCCACTATGGAAAAACAGTATGGAGTTTCCTCAAAAAAGTTAAAAATGGATGTGTTACTTGACCCTGGGATCCCACTCTTAAGAATATATCCTAAGAAACTTAAAACACTCAGAAAGAATATATGCATCCCTATAGCAGCATAATTTACAAAAGCTAAAATATGGAAATAGCCAAGTTCCCATCAATAGATGAGTGGATGAAAAGCTGTGGTACATTTATACCATGGAATACCATGTAGCTGTAAAAAAGAAGGATCTCTTATCCTTTGAGACAGCATGGAGGGACCTGGAGAGTATTATGCTAAGGAAAGAAACCAGTCAGAGAAAGTAAGTATCACATGATCTCACTCATGTGTGGAATCTAATGAACAAAATAAACTGATGAAGAAAACAGACCCAGAGACATAGAAGCGTGCATATCTAATCTCAGAGGGAAGGCAGAAGTAGAGGGGTGGGGAGAGATTAACCTGGGGAACTTATATGCATATATGCATAGCCTGTGGACACTGACGATAGTGTGACGAAGGCCTAGGAGGGGTGGTGTGGGGTAGAGGGGGCCAATGGGAAAAAAGAGGGACATCTGTAATACTTTCAACAATAAAGATAAATTTTAAAAACTAAAAAAGAGTAATATGTGTTAATATGGAAAAATAAGGCAGATTATTAAGTTTCAAAAGTAGGTTTATAACAAATCTAATTTTTCATGTGTGTAAGAAAACAAGAAGTATTCAGCCAAATACTGTTTTGCTCAGCCAGGACTGGAAAGCTGTACCCCTGAAAAGTAAAGTGGAGAAGATTTATTCATTCTGATTGCATAGTTATCCTCCTGTTGTGGGTTACTTTTTAAAAAATGTTTTGTTTTGTTTTTTATTTGAGAGAGAGAGAGGGAGATGGAAACATCAATGACAGAGAAACATCAGTCAGCTATTCCCTGCACAACACCTATCAGGAATTGAGCCTGCGACCTGGGCATGTGCCCCAACCAGGAATTGAACCGGCGACCTCTCGGCCCATGGGACGATGCCTAATCAACTGAACCACACCGGCCTTACTTTCTTGTTTATTTTTTAAAATTTAATTGATTTCTGGAGAGAGAGGGAAGAGGTGGTAGGGGTGGAGAGCAAGAGCAAAGTGAGAGAGAGACGGCGACTGGTTCCCTCCTGTACTCGCCCTGGGATCGAACCTACAACCTAGGTATGTGCCCTGACAAGGAATTGAAGCTGCAACTTTGGTGTACAGCCAGGGTGGTTACTTGTTTTTTTTAAAAAAACAATGTATATTACTATTGTTAATAAGAAATATATGTGTTTTTATTTCTTTAATCAGCAAGTTTTTGTTACCCAAATTAGAGCATAAGAAGTCCCAGGAAAGTGTACACATGCCCTTTTGTGTTCTAGCTTATATGACTAAATTACTGTTCCACTACAAAAAACAAAAACAAAACAAACAAAATCTCAAAAGAATAAAAGACCCCAAAGTCTGACATCTCTGCAATAATTATTTTCTATTCCTAGAATCTTTAGGGGGGAAAAGCCCATATATAAACTGAAAGAACCCCACGATCCACAAGCTAAGTAAATTCATCCAGTTGCTTGAGCCAAAAACCCCCGAGTCATTCCTCATCCTGTTTTCCCACATCTCTCATCAGTCCCACAGCAGGCCCTGCTGGCGTTCTATTTCCCTGCTGATTCCTGTTTCATCCACACCTCAGCCTCTGCTGCACCAATCCAGCTCTCACCTGGCGTAGCGCAACACAGCCCACCAAGGGCGTCCTAGCAGGGTGTCCTAGCTCCCCAGCATTCCACAGAACAACCTGAGTTAGATCAAGACACTTCCTTGCTCAAAGCCCTCTGGTGACTTCACCTTGCCTAAGTAGTCCAATCCTGATTCCTTTTGTGGCTTGCAGGGCACAGGATCCTCTGGCCCTAGTCCTTCTTTCTCCAACCCTAACCTGGACCCCTCTTCCTTGCACACGCCTTTTGTACCTCCTCACTGGTCTTTCTGCCAAATCCATTTCCACCCCCGATCTCTGCACTTCCGTGTGGAACACCAGTTCTCCAGATCTTCAAATGCGGGCTCTTTTCATCATGGGCTTTAATACCAACTTCTCAGAGCAGCTTTCTTTGACTACCCTTATCTAAAGTGTCTTTCCATGGCCACTCTTTCTCACATTATTCCTAGCATTTATCACTATCTGAAATAATCTTATTTTACCTCATTTTGTCTTTCTTGCACCACCCTCCCTAAACAGAATACAAGCTGCATGAAATCAATGACACTGCTTTTCTAGTTCAGTAGAGAGCAATGCCGAGAACAGACAGCAGTACTCAATAATACTTGTTAAATACACAGATAACATCATTGCCAGTTAGTTTTTAAGAAAACCTCAAAAACACAGATAAGGCACAGATTTCAGTATGAGAAAAAAAATCAATACATTTTATAACTAGAAATGAAAATGATGCTCCTATAAATGGTGTAAGTAACACCATTAAAAGGTGCTTATTACACAACAGGAAAAAGATAAAATTTTATTAGCACTACTTGGCTTATGGCAAAGAAAATCTGAATTCACTGCGTTCATTTCACATCATGCTATTGAGTGACAAGGAGCTTAGGTCAAATGGTCAACTGGGAATTTCCTTTGAGAGTTAAAGTAGCTTCCACCTTGACACGGTTAACGTTTTGATGCGCCTGCTCTGGTTAGCTCCCTTCCCTGGCTCAGCCCCCAACGGCTGCAGGAAGGCCTGGCAAGGTGTTTCCGAAGCAAAAGAGCCAAGTATTTTTTGGCTCTGCAACAAGTTTCAACCTTTATACTGACTGCAGAAATAAATATGTCAACCAATTCTCTAAAGAAGCTACAAAATGTTATGAGGTTGTAACAAAAAGAGGAGGAGCTTGGCTTTGACTAACTACTATGATTTAGGGTTAAATAAAGCAGAACGCTCTGAAGAGAAATCCAAGGATTGGACTACAACAAATATCTACCTACTGCCATTATGTCTTCAAATTACTACGTGTTCTCTCTGAGGTAATGGGTTAACAATGCTGACCCAGCCACTCTAAGAAAATTAAAATTCTACCAGAACTAGAACATGTCACTAGGATAATTTTGTGACACGTGACATTCATTACATCTTCTCTAGATTTTCTTTTAACTCCATACATCCTTATTATACACGAGAAATAGATATGAGTTGTCAGAAAACCTGCCCTAGTATATTAAAAAAATTCCTATTAATTTATTGATTAGAGAGGGCGTGAAGAGAGACATTGATTTGTTGTTTCACTTATTCATTGATTGCTTCTTGCATGTGCCCTGACTGGGGATCGAACTCACAACCTTGCCTTATCTGGATGATGCTCTAACCACTGAGCTCCAGGCCTGGGGGTGGCCTAGTACATTTTATCTGTATGAATGAAATTTAATTTAGGAGTTTTATCTGTAAACTGGGAACAAAACCAACCATTCAGTGGGTCTCTAAGAACAGGAAATGAGGTAATACATGCACTTTGTAAATCATCAAGTGCTATTAAAAATTATTATTAGTCTCTGAAACTTTAAATGAATGTCACTCCTAAAAAGATGAACTATCACTGATATTTCAAAGTAGAAAATACCTAGATTATAAAAATATAGTGGCCCTGCCGGGGTAGTTCAGTTGGTATAGCATCGTCTTGATACAATAAGATTGTGGGTTCAATCCCCAGTCAGGGCAAGTACAAGAATCAACCAATGAATGCATCAATAAACGAACTTCTCTCTCTTGTTTCCTCTCTTTCTCCCTAAAATGAATAAAATATTCAAAAAATTTTTTAATTTAGTGGCCAAATTTAGCTAGCATCCTGGAAAAAAAAAAAAAAAAGAAGAAACATTTTTCTTTATCCCAAAACAAAGTTACTAAATAGCCAGATAAAATAACTCATTCAAAATACCTAAAGCTGTTACTCCATGTTATCAATCAGATGCCAAAGGATGGAGGTCAGTATGTATTAAACAGTACAACCTCTGCTTTGTGATGTAGGTTAGTTTAATCCCAGGATGGCAGTCACTGCTCAACTGTGTGAAGTGTCAACAGGAGGAATCAGCATTTTGCCAGAACCAGCCCACTGGATCTCAGAGTAAGACTCAGTTTTCTCTTATGCTATTGTTCTTTGAAACCAATTTATTAGTTTTAAAAGTATGAGCAGTTTCTATTTATTCATCCTCTGATAAAAAGGATATTTTAGGTAAATAGTACTTACGCAAGTGGAGAAAACTATAACATCGCAGCAGTGTTTCTGCTAAAGCTATTTTCACAACCTTATGGAAAAGTTACATTTATGACATCCCTCCTTGTGAGCAGAAGTCTGAGAGTGGGGCAGATGTTTTACACTGAGGCCAGATTACAATGCCACTGACAGCAACTGGTAGGGGCTCAATGCATAAAATCAATAGAAAAATGGTAAGGGGTGTTTATCTATATTCCTTTTGCAGATCAACATGAGACTCGAGGATTCTGCTTCCTAGGTGTGGCATTTGCTAGAGCTAAGGTTGGCCCTCAGTGGAGAGCTCCCTAAATAGAAGAGGGAAACCAAATCCAATAGCTGGTGTTTCCCAAAACACTGAGTAGCTATCACTCCCCAGCTTTAATAACATTAAATTGCAAGTGAAAAGTTACACCCTTTGCAAATTTCTTCCAATTCTTCTGATAGCATCACACTAGCCGTGGATTTCAACAAAGAAAGAAGGCCTAGGGCTCTGAGCAGGCAAGAGCATCTAAGAATTTGACCATCATTTCACATTGTTTAGTTTTGTACCTACCATCAGGGCAAGTAACATTAATTTTCCTGTTGATTGTATTAAGGTTTTCTTCATAAAAGATTTATTTAAATAGAAGCAATTTGATTTAAAAAATATTAAGTGAAATTAAGTAAACAAATCATAAAGATGGAACCCAATGTATTAAAATGAGAAAAGGTGGCAGAGGCACCTGTGATTTCTTGCTTTGGGACTCAGGGCTGAGCCAAAAGGAGAATCTGTGTGTCAGCCTGACTAATATGAGGCAAAATACTTCAATGACTGACATTCGAGCTGAGTTTCAATTAATTACAGAGATTCTAATTATGGCACCTGTCTGGGCTTAATTAACACTACTCACTTATTTCACCCAGATAAAGATCACCCCATGTCTGCATAAGACAGGCTGAGAGAGATTGAGGTATTCTTCATAAGCAAACTCAAAGAGAAGCAGCAGAGCACAGAGCACTTGGAGCTTATCAGAATCACCTGGGAAACTCTTTCAACCCCAGAGACACACACAGTCATCAGTTGGTCCTACCTATTCAGACCCATAGTAAATGTATGTAAACAGGACTATACATTTTGTGCTATTCAGTAGCCAAATTAGGCCCAACACATTTATCATTAACCGATTAGCTGAGATTCCCAATTTAGGTGTTTCTGGCCCTAGGAATTTCACCATCTCAGCCCTCCTCCATACTAAGAGTTTTAGAGACAATGTGCCATTTCCAGCATATAATACGAACAGTTAAAAATCAGTTTGAGAAAACAGGGCCTCCTGTCATGCCATCCTTGCTAGACTCAACAAATCTCTGAGTGCGGACCTGTGTCAGTCTGACTCAACAATCAGACTATGTGAAACTGGAAGTGCCAAAATGACACTACCTCACTCACCATCATTGCTCACATGGAAATCCAGGTTAATTTCCAGGTTAACTGTTAACTCCCAAAAAGGCAGCTTAGCTAGCAAAAAAGTGTGTGGCCTCTTACTATTCTGGATAATAAGCTGCTCACCAATTTAGAACATTACCACCAACATCAATTAGTTTACAAGTCTTGCTGACTGGTAGCTTCCTTCCCTATGCTGGCAGCGGCAGTTTTAAAGTTACTGCCTGTTGGAATTTGAAGCAACTGCTCATCCTAATAAAAGCGTAATATTGAAATTGACCATCCCTTCAGGATGCCTAAGCCACGTCCACCAGCCAATCAGAGCTACTGTATGCAAATTAACCCAGCCAAGATGGAGGTAGCCACTCACAGAGCTGAGTAAACAGGCAGCGTCCCTTGTAGCAGGAGTGAAACTGTTTGAGGGCAGCTGGCCTTCTCCTGGCTCCGGGCAAGAACATATTTGTAATAATGTCTCAATGATAGATGCCTCGGGAGCTGAAGCAAACAGCAGGCCGGGTCTGACTACTAAGGCTAACATTGTTTCATTATAGAAGCCAGAGCTGAAGCAGAGAGGAGGTTTTGTTAACTGCCTAGGCCTCAGCTTAAAAGAACAGTGTATCAATTACAGAAGATAAATAAACCCCAGGAACCTGCTTCCAGCCAGCCTTGCTGGGACATTGGGTCAATGGGAGCTGTGGGCAGCGTGAAAGCCTGAAAGCGCCCCTCAGCCCGTCACCCAGGCTGGCCACACCCCAATGGGGTGAGAGACCCCACTGGAGGGCTTGGCCAGCCTGCAAACAGCCATCAGCCCCTCACCCAGGCTAGCCAGGAACCCCAATAGGGATCCAAAACCTGAAGGGACTATGGGCAGCCTGAAAGCGCCCCTCAGCCCATCACTCATGCTGGCCACATACCAATGAGGTGAGGGATCCTACTGGGGGCTTGGCCAGCCTGCAAACAGTCATCAGCCCCTCACTCAGGCTGGCCAGGTACCCCAGTAGGGACCCAAAACCTGAAGGGACTGTGGGCAGCCTGAAAGTCTGAAAATGGCCCTCAGGCCCGCACCCAGGCTGGCCACACCCCAATGGGAAGGGGGACCCCACTGGAGGGCTTGGTCAGCCTGCAAACAGCCATCAGTTTCTCACCCAGGCTGGCCAGGTACCCCAGTAAGGACCCAAACCTGAAGGGACTGTGGGCAGCCTAAAAGCCTGCAAACGGCCCTCAGCCCCTCACCTAGGCTGGCCACACCCCCATGGGGTTAGGGTCCCCACTGTGGGGCTTGACCAGCCTGCAAACAGCCATCAGCCCCTCACCCAGGCTGGCCAGGCACGCCAGCATGTGGACATCCCCCGAGGGGTCCCAGACCGTGAGAGGGCACAGGCCAGGCTGAGGGACCTCCCGAGTGCATAAATTTTTGTGCACTGGGCCCCTAGTTTGTTCATAAAAGTCACAGATAAATATCAGCAATACATGAATTCACAGAAGACTGCCCAAACAATTTCATCAAAAGATAAGAAAATAGAATCCCTTCCTTGGCAGGTACCTTCCTAACATGTAAAAATAGACTGCCGTGGCCACTGGAAAAGATTCTGAACATGAAAACCTTTTTCTGGTGTTAACTTTGGGAAGCAAATAAGTAAGCATGAAATTACAACGAAAAATGAATGGGTTTCCAAATTAATTTTTCCTGTTATAACCCCTGTCTCCAAAGAAAAGGGACACTGGCAGCCTTGGGAATAGGTTCTTAGTTTTCGGAGCATGCCCACCTCTCCTCCCTCCAGGTGAGGAGGTGTCACTCCCAAGCCACTTCCAGGGACATCACATGGTGCCTCTCTCCACTCCTGCAGCTATCCCTAACCCCTCACACCTAGCCATCTCCAAACCTCCTGCTTATTCCACCAGCCTTTTCCTTGGCTGCTGCCTAAAATATGGAATTCCTTCCACATGTCCCAGCTGGATTCTGCACTTGGTCATCATCTTTCTGCCAAGAATTCTTCTCTCTTCTACAACTTTAATATTCTCCTTGCCACTAGAGGGACCAAAGTGCTCTACCCAGTGGCTTTATCAATCACATCTCCTGAGTAGCCACAGAAGGCATTTGTGTGAATCTCGAAGAATTCACATCTGCTCATATACACATTTGAAGTTAACACAATTCCTTTGTCATTCATAAGTATCTTATTAGAAGACATTGTGTTTACTAGGTACTGGTAAGAAAAAGGGTAGAAATCTAATTTTAAGACCCTCCCTATTCCCGCCCCCGGCTATACATTGACCTTCTAAGAGAGACAGAGGAAAATTAAGAAAATTATCTCCATAAAATGTGTTGTAACAACTGTGTGAAGTGTTTCTGGAAGAGGGGACCAAAAAAATCTCCTTTCTGCCTAAGGATGTCCTGGAAGAGGCCACATACACCTTTAAGTGGGCCTTGATCTAAACTGCAGTCTTCACACTCGCCTCTTTCCCACCTCACTCCCAATCCACTCCGCCCCTCAATCTCAAAGGAACACTAAATTGCCTCTCTCTGGTGCTAAAAAACCTGTAACAAGTCTCCCCTAGCTCATCAAGGCCAGAGGTGTCTGATGGGCACTGAGGCTGTCTGAGCTAGTCCCAGCCTGTCTTTGCACAGAGATCTTGCACATAGTGTACATCAGCTCCAGCCAATGTAGACTCCACATAGTACATTCTAGACAGCCTGGAATTTCCTGCTTCTGCACTTGCTCATATCTCCCCAGGTGCCAACCAGGTGCCACCAAATATGGCTGTTCAGTGCACAAACCGTACCGCTCTAAGTGGTATCACTGTCATCCCCATCATGATACTTCCTATTTTAGGGGATTACAGGTGATTTTTAAAAAAGTACTTTCTACATTTTCCACAATGAACAGGTTTTATATGTCTAAAAATTGAGGGGGAAAGTGCATGTGGGAAATAGAATCCATTCTACTCTTCAGAATAGCCTACTGTATGGCTCTTTTCTCTAAGAAGTCTTCTGTGAGTTACTCAACAAGAAGCAATCTGTGCTCTTCCTATTCTTAACACCGTGGACTGTTTTATGACTTTAGACACATGCATTCCTGTATACACAAACAGCTGTACCTTTATTTCTCTCTGACCTATTATGTGTCAGGCACTGTATGGAGTTTTACACATGTTGTTTCATTTAATCCTCACAGGGAACCTATGAGGTTGCTATTACCATTCCCACATTATAACAAAGGAAGTCAAGGTTGGAAGACTTGTTCAAAGCAAAGAACTAGCCTATAGTTCTTGCAAGTTTAAAAACAGTCTACTGGATTTAAATTTAAATCCAGGCTTCAAAATCCTAACTCAAAAATACTTGTCAACTGACTAACTGCTTCTCCAATACTAGCCTCTAAGAGCCTTAAGCAGAAAGACAGTATCTTACTCATCTTTGTACTCACTCTCTGTGCCCACCCCAGGGCCTCCTGCAAGCAAAAACTCAAAGAACCTTCTTACAATTACATAAAATATCTATTCCTTGGGAAAAAATGGTGGGATGCTGATTATGACAGTATGCCTCTTAAACAACTGCTGTCCCAACAGCAAGCTCTGAAGGCTCTAGCTTCAAAATGTACCTCAAAGCTCTGCTGTCTCCCCAGCTCTACTGGCCACCTAAGCCTCAGTCTATTATCATCTCCTGCTTTTGACTATTCTCCCACATGTATAAGTGTGGTGGGCCTGTTACTCCCCACACAGACCATCCAATAGCCCACAAGCTGCTTCTTACTATGGCATAGAAGTTGTGCGTGATCAGGGTCCTTGCCTGTAAAGCCAGACTTCTCTAGTCTCTACTTCCTTACAATAACCACCCTGCAGCCACACTGGCCTTCTTCAGGTTGTGCACCAGCTCTTCTCTCTGTATTGAATGCTCTTATTCTAGGTGGTCACATGGTGGCTCCCTCATCACTTTAGGGCTCAGGTCACCAGGGGTCACCTCCTCAGAGGCTCTGCTTAAATAGAAGGACCCCCACTGTGGTATTCTGTCTAGAGCTTGCATTTGAGGGAGGAAAATGAGGAAGAACCTGCAGTTATTTTAAAATGTTTCTCGTTAGTTTTGCCTATTTCTCCAGCAAGAATTTAAACTCCACAGAGGTAGGAATCATACTATAAGGTGGGTATTCAAATACTTCTGAGTTTTTAGTGAACCAAACTGAGTATTAAACTAAGCTTTATGATCAGAATTTTATTTTAAACGTTAGGTGGCATTCTGACAATGCAAAAGAACCTTATTTAGATCCTCTCGTGACTAAACACCCAGATAACAGGCTTGGAGACTGAAGCCCAGGATGA
>PVJC01009213.1:16303-46545 GCA_004026665.1 Murina feae | reverse complement strand
TTCTTTAAAAAAAATCAACACATCTACCTAGACCTATGGAGATGGGGAGCAAGCTTTTCAAATACAACAAAACAAGTCAAAAATAAGTATGCATTTAAGCATAACCAATGGACACAAAACACTGGGGGGTAGGGGAGGCTGGGGGAAGGGCAAGGGAAAAAAGAGATATATGTACTAATCTTTGTAAAACTTTATGTAATAATAATAATAATAATAATAATAATAATAATAAAGAAATCCAGTTTTCACCACTCTAGTGTTTAGAGATACTGTGAGGAACCTATTTCGGTAAAGTATGGACTGCCTGTATGAGGTGAGAGGTGTAAAATGTGCTTCATTTAGAAGAATGATTAGTGGCTTACAATGCTATTTTTTCCCCCACTGAGTGGTTGATCGTTTCATTGCATTTGCTGTGTCCCACTGGTATAGAGTTACTTTTATATGAAGTACTAAAATAGCTTTTCAGAAACAAGACAGGAAGTTTCATGCTCTAATGAACTAATATAATAAAATGTCAATATCATTAACTGGAAAAATAGCAGGCAATTTTTTGAGTTAAACTCAGCTATGAAAGTTCTTTTCTTTGGAAAAGTTCTTGTATTGAATAATGCTTACTTGGACATGATCAAAAATTTATGGTCATCACCACTAATACAGCAAAAATATATGAAAAATAAGGAAACACTGTATGTCAAGATTCCAAGAATGTGTTGTCCAAATGGTTTAAGTTTGGTGCTCATGAGCAAAATACAATGATTATATAAAGTCTCAAGAAATTTTAAAATGTATCTAAATTTAAAGTTACAACGTGAATTCAAAGAGAAGAAAGACTGAATTGGTGGAGGCCACGTCAACACACCATTGGAAAAATTCTAATAGGGTAGCCTCCCACCGTCTCTCAAACTTTAAAATGCAATTTGTTTTGTTAAATTCTGAAACTGGATCTCAAGAAACTAGAGACACATGTTTTCAAGGCTGGGTCAGAAGTGATTTTGCATGGTGTTTTCCAGAATCTTCCTTAAAGCATTTCTTTCTGCACCTTATCCTTCTCTAAGCTCAGCCCTCTTAGAGGTTAAGGAAGTCCCTGCTCCCACTTCGTTTGGGTCTCAGAAGGGGGCAAACTCTTAGCTTCAAAACATCCAATGTCTTCCAAAATAACCTCTCCAAATTCAACCTGTAGGTCGTATCTAACCAGCACTGGCTTGCCAGTATCTCCAGGGTGACTAAGCAGACCAAACTTACCCTGGAGATTAAATGCACACAGCGATAAACAAAAAGTACCTTCCAGTCTTTAGCCGGGTGGTTTTCAACTCCACTCTACAGAACATCTTTGGTGCCTACTTATGGAAATGAAAAGACTGTGGCAGATAGAGTTCTGTACGTCCCACCAGATTTTAATCAGATGGCTCTGGGTTTATCTGTTTCATGGATCAGTCTTCCTTGCAAGTTTTCATTGAAGAACTTTTGTAAATTAGGGTAGCACTTCGCTGTTTACATTCACCTCATTTGGTCTGTATAAATACTGATGTTCCAGAATGGCTTCTGAGCATCTTTACATAATATAGAGAAAGCTCATTTTACTTCTCCGTCTCCCACACATGGTTTAGCCTAGTTAGAGATTTTTTAACACCAAGACTTAAAAAACACACCAAAATAACCAAAAGAGGTTAATTGTTGGTGTAGTTATGAGCAAAGGAATGGTGCTTTATATTACAGCTCTCCTGCCTTTGACCCCAAAGTAGGAGAATCTCAGGATTAGAAGTCTTTTTATTGTTATTCAATATTATTTAATTGTTTAACTATGAAAAATATACACACTTATAGTGGACACCAACTTTTCGGACCTCACGGACCACTGGTTGGCGACCGCTGGACTATTATATCCCAAATTCATGGTACATGTTGACCGTGACTTGGCTCCACCTAGCAATTTGGGGAAAGGGGAAAGGAAGAAACATTGAGAAGGGCATGTCAAATCTCAAGGTCAAACTCATTAAGATCTTGTTTATCTAAATAAAAAATATGGGCCCTGGCTGGTTTGGCTCAGTGTATAGAGCATCAGTCTGTGGACTCAAGGGTCCCGGGTTTGATTCTGGTCAAGGGCACATGCCCAGGTTGTGGGCTCAGTCCCCAGTGGAGAGCATGCAGGAGGCAGCCAATCAATGATTTCTTCTCATCATTGATGTTTCTATCTCTCTCTTCCTCTCCCTTCCTCTCTAAAATCAATAAAAAAATACATAAAAAAAGAAGTATGTGCTCTGTGGCAGTCCAATCCTTTTACTGAGACCCTGTCCTTTTATAGTACCCACCATCAAAAGAGCCCTCTTGTTCAAGGTAGCTCTCTGCTAAGTCCTCTACCTCAAGGTCATCGCTTTCTCTTAAAGCGGGAGAGAGGGATAATATTCAATTATTGCAACTACTGTATGTTACATAGTGTGGTGGACTGTCTCTAGTATGGCCCCCAATGATCCTTGCTTCCTCATATTGATGCCCTGGTGTATTCCTTTCCTCTGGAGTATGAGCTGCCCTAGTGACTTGCTTCTAACAAAAAATATGGCAAAGGTGTTGGGAAGTCACTTCTGTGGGACTGTAAACTGCAACAGGCTAGCCAGATAGGGACGGCTGGTATATATCATCTCATCTGGGGTTCAGGTTTATGTTAGTTAGAGTAGATTACTGCTGTAACAAGGAAGCTGAAAGGGGCTAGGAAATGCAGCCTTTTGCTCAGTGGCCATTTCCTAATGACAATTCTATATTTAGGAGAGGGCATAAATTTTTTGGTGGACATTTAAAGTTTCTGACATACTACTTCTTAGAAATTGAACACTTGGCAATGGTTTGGCCAGAGTAGCATTCAAATGTGTCATGAAAAGTTTAATGTTCTAGGCTAAGGTGACCAGATTTAAAGCGGTACACCATTGACCGGGTTTTTTTCTTCTCTTTTTTTAATTATTACTTAAAATATTACAAAGAGTAATCAGGACTTTTTTAAAATGCCGCAGGATGCGGGACAAATTGTTAAAAATCGGGACTGTCCCGCCAAAAGTGGGACGTCTGGTCACCTTATGAATCTAGGCCCATTTGGCAATAACTATTGCTCCCCACCAATACCTCCATTCTCGCTTTTTCTACCCAAGAACCATTCATCCAATCCTTTAGCCGCCACTGTGATTCAATATTGAAATTAATTCCGGCCTTCTGGCTTCCTATCCCAGGAAAAGGGGGAAATGAGATATGTCCTACTTGACTGTACATTCAGGGGATTTCTTCTCTCCACTGTCCCACTGCCACCCGCATTTGGGACTGTAACACACAACAATCTACATCAAACCGGTGCCCCAGAATATTCCCTCAGCAGAGTCACTTTCTTGTTCTTAAAACATTTCTTCCTTTGGTTTCATTGGAGATCACATTTCCTTCACTTCTCTATCCTCCTTTCCTTAGATGCTCAGGGATTGAAATTTCTGATCCCAATTTTCTATCTTTAGGCTTAATGTCTCCTTTAAGCCTAAAAATGTCAAGTGTATATTTGACGTTTCTAGGCCCCTGGCAATGGGCAGTCTGCATTTCACATGGCTTCCTCGGTGATACCATTCCTGGCTACTGATTTACGTGAGCCAGCCTCTCCCATTCCTTGTCAAATAGCCACGTTGATTGTCTTTGGAACACTCATCACTGTCTGAAGTTACTTGTTTGTTTGGTTGTTCATCGTCTATTCTAGACAGACACACTCCATGGGTGCTAGGACTTGATCTGCCTTGTGCAGAGCCTAGTACAGTGACTGGAAATAAGAGATGCTCTGTAGATATTTGTCAGATGAATACATAAAGGACTCATAGGGAGGTCCCCTTGAAGTCATAGGTGCAGATCAAAGGACACTAAGATGAAAGTAGAAGACATATTGGCTGGGTGAGTTGGGAAATATTTTTTCACTAAGATCACTCACCACAGGGTAGATGTAATTGCCCATCAGGATACTGGAGTGCTATCCTATTGCAGGGCAGCGGTAAGGCAGGTAACACCCAACAGATATTTAGTACAGTTTGTAATTATTGCATAGGAAAAATAATGTTGAGTCACTAGATCAGGGTTGGAAGCATTTTTCTGTAAAAGGCCAGGTAGATATTTTGGAACTTGTGAGCCATATAGACTCTGTTGAAACTACTTAACATTGCCATTGTAGCAGGAAAGCAGCTGTAGACAATATGTAAACAATGGGCATGGCTGTGTGCCAATAAAGCTTTCTTTACAGACAATGAAATTTGAATTTCATGTAAATTTCACATGTCACCAAATTTTTTTAAATGTATTTTATTGATTTTTTACAGAGAGGAAGAGAGAGGGATAGAGAGTTAGAAACATCGATGAGAGAGAAACATCCATCAGCTGCCTCCTGCACACCCCCCACCGGGGATGTGCCCACAACCAAGGTACATGCCCTTGACCAGAATCGAACCTGGGACTCTTGAGTCCGCAGGCCAATGCTCTATTCACTGAGCCAAACCGGTCAGGGCTGCTACCAAATTTTAATCTCACAGGCAGTGGGCAGGATTTTGGTCCACAAGTTGTAGTTTGCTGACTCCTAACCAAGATGATCAGATAACTCAGCCTTGTTTATATAGGAATTTTTTCCCCAGCTCTCATGGCTACTTTATAAATAATGTTTCATAAAACATTTTCATGTAATCCCTGGACTTGAGTCTCTAGGGGCGTTCTGGGTTGGGAGGAGGGAGAGGGACGAGAGTCTCCAGGCCTAAATGGTTAATGTTTATATTGTAACATAAATTATTCTTTGCTCCAGATTGCCTGTGCTATCCATGTAGAATGATTAATGTCAAGATGATAAAATGATGCAGTCTCTTGAATTTGATTCCAGCTGTTCCCATCTTTGATATGATTTGTGAATGACAGTTGTATTTTTCACTGGTGATTAGTTAATGCTGGGAAGGACAGCCAGATGATAGCTGTCTAGAATTCTAAAGCCAGAGATTTACTTGGCTGGAAAACTGTTCAACAGAATATCATTACAACATTTACCACGAATTCATTTAGCAGTTGTCATTAGAAGGTGCTTAGCATTGGGAAAACAGTCTGTAGCCTGAAGAATTTCTTAGACCACTTGATTATACCATGATTACAGAACAATGGTAACCAAAACAGGGCTTCCATCCACATGATGTATTGCTCTTGTTTAGAACACCAATGAACTCAAAGAGATGATTCTCTTTTTTCTCCAGAGCCCTTTATTGACTTGTTTGTGGCTAGAGGACACGTCAAGTGTGCAGCTCAGTTTGGAAGTCAAGTCTCAAAAGTCACTGGGTTTAGCCCACAACCGTGACAGTGACCGTTTCTGGAGCCACTTACAATGCGCCAGGCACCGCACTTGTTTTATACTCATTGTATCTCACATCAGCGCTTTTAAACATTACGCTACACTGCCAGGATTTTGTGCACCCACCAAGTCATCAGAAGGGCAGACAGTTTGGTCTCTTGTTCTCTCTGCATCTGTGTGGCCTGTTAAATCGTGATTCTCTGTGGTAAGGATGAGATGAGTTTAACTCAGAGTTCCTCAACTCCAGCACTGTGAGCAGCTGGGGCTGGATCATTCTTTGTTGGAGAGACTGGACTGCCCTGTGCACTGTAAGATGTTTAACGGCATTCCTGGTCTCTGCCCTCTAGATGCCAGTTAGCACAACCACCCCCCCCCCACACACACACCACAAAGGTTGTAACAGCTAACAATGTCTCTAGACACTGCCAATGCCCCCTGGGGGACAAAATCCCTCCAAACTGAGCACCACTGGTTTAACACAATCTCCTCCGTTGTAGCGCTGAGCATATCAAATTGCCATCAGGACTCAACTTGTCCTTTCACTTCCTGCGTAAGACGCCATTCTAGAATGCGTCTCTATTTACCTCAGGAAGTGAGGTGGGCGTTGTGTCTAATTTATCATGAATTCTGCTTTGTGGAAAATCGAGTTCCTTATGATGTTGGCAACAGTGAATTTTCTACTCGTGGATTCAAATTAGTATAAAGGAGGTATCAATTCTTTTGATAAGTGAAAAGAGCAGACAATAAGGGACCTCCCTCTCTCTTTTCCTTTCTGTCTCCCTCTCTATCTCTCCCTATCTCTCTCTGTCTCTCTCCATCTCTTCTGGTAAACATCTCTAAGACCTTAAGGTAAATAAACCAGTGTTTTCTCTGTATGTGGGGTCGTGGACATGCTTTCTTGTTTTTCCTTTGTGCTAGTCTTTATTTTCAAAACATTCTGCAATCAACATATATCGTTTTAAAAATCAGATAAAAATTCCTTTCATGAATGGAGTCACTGATCCACTTGGATTTCTAGCTGACGTTAACAATTTCATTGGACGATGTGAGACTTAGCTTTCTAATGAGAGCACTAATGCCATTGCAGCTCCAGTGAAAACAATTTCTTAGGGAGAACTTGAGTGGTGGAAATGGAAAAATAATATTGGTTACTTAATAATGAAAATAAAAATAGATCCACATCCTAAAAATGTGAAATGCCAGGGACCTGAAAGAAATAACCCTCCCACCACCCGTTTAGAGTTATTTAATATATTCATTAAAGAACAATGGAGGGTAGGAACAGCAGTTGCTTTGAATTACATGCTATTTGTGATCAGCAACAGTGGGCTAACAAGGTTTTACTACGTTTCAGATGTTGGTCCATGATTGATTGTCGGCATTCGTATCTACATATGCTTACCAGGCTTTCGGGGCACAAGGTCTTCGAGACAGAGGTTATGTCTTTTATTGATTCTGTGCGAGGCCAGACCACACGGGAGAGCCCTAATGCGTTGGCAGAATATTTTGACCATTGATAACAGTGTGCAGACTATTTAGCTCTGAATCCCAAGGCCAAGGTGGAAACAGCCTGGGAACAAAGCCTGCAAAGGCTTTTTATGACTAAAAAGCCCCAAGCACGCATGTAGTTTTCCCAATCAGCCAGAGTTCTTGGCTCCAGTGTGTCATTAAAATGTGGGCATGGGCCCAACGCAAGGTCCAGGAAAGCAGCCCCCCCCCCTCCAGATCAACGGGCAGGCTTCCCTGAGCAGAGCAGGAAGCCTTGGTTGCAGGCCCCCTGGAAGCTGAGAAGTCTCCTTGAGTGGCCTGAACACCAGCTCCCACCTGGATAAGTTGGAGAGGTGATGGCTTTCAGGCCTGCAGAAGCAGAATTCCCAGCTTCCCAGCCAAAGAACATAATCCTGAAGTGGAAAAACAAATGAGATGCATATGAACAGAACCCAACAATTCCCTTTCCTCTTTGGAAAGGAAACGGTTGGGAGATAGCTGTGCACAAACACTGTCCAGGGGCCACGCTCCCTCCTCCCTTCTTATGGCAGAAGCCTGAGAAGTCCCCTCAGCCGTAACGAGGTCAGGAGATGTGCTCCATCCAGAGGTCCCTCTAACTGGCAGCACCCTCCGCCACCATGACAGGTTTCCTTTGGTTCTTAATTTTTATTTAGCTTCTGGTTCTCTGAGAGACTAAAGCAATAGGATTTCTTGACCAGAATCAAATTGCTAAGTTCCTCTTGCACAAGGGAGGAAACATTCTCAAGCAATTTTCATTCAGATGAAATGGGGATAGACCAGTCTTGAAATAGAAGGAAAGAATTAAAATAGTAACTCTATTCCCAGGTATGTTTTTCTCCCGTAGGAAACAGTGGTTTAAAGTTTATGGAGCAGGTTAATGAGTTGGAGAACCTTGCCTTTTGGCCCATGTCCTAAAATAAGACTTTTAAACACACTTCAAAAATATACAACACTTCTCATTAATGGCAAATAAAGAATTGGGTCTTGAATCAGGATGTAAAGGCCGAATGATTCATATATAATATGTAGCAGAAATGGGGGTTTTCAGAAATGAAAAATTTCATTGATTAAATAATTCCTGGAACACCATGGCATTTATTTTGCTTTCCTTTTTTCCCTTTATGTTCTTTCATATTTTTCAAAAATTTCTTCAATAAATATACATTACTGGATTGGAGAAAACAGATTGAAAGGAAAATAAAAAAATAACTTTGGGCTTTGCTTAAAGGTCATGAGATGGATTGGATTTAAACTTGTTGTTTGATTCTAATTCTGTTTCTTTTTTATGGTTCCAAAGCAGAAGTTGTCTTTGTTCTCTTTTCTGTTATTAAGTTAATGAGAATGTGTGTAATAGAAAAGCTAAGCATCTATTGGCTTGTCATAGTTGCTTACTTTCTTTTGCAGTCAGTTTTCTTTCAACTAGATCTCTTGGACCATCTGCACCAGTGCATTGCTTCTCTTTGTTCTGCAAGAGCTGCTGGATGCCAGCGGCACTACTCATCTCTGGGTTATATAGCAATAAATGAGAGTGCGTTAGGCTTACTGTAGTTGTATAAATTTTTCAGATCTTGCAACAAATTTGAATTGAGTGATATATAAACCTAGCAGTGATATTCTCCTCCCTCCCTCCTTTTCGTTTTTTTACTTCCATTTTCCTCCCTTCCTCTCTCTCTCCTTTCTTCCCTCCTTTCTCTCTCTCTCTCTCTCTCTCTCTCTCTCTCTCTCTCTCTCTCTCTCTCTCTGTCCTTCTCTTCCTTCATTTCTTCCTCTCTCCCTTCCCTTCTTCCTCCTTCCTTCCCTCCCTTTCTCCTCCTTTCTTCCTACTTGTAGTAGACATCCACTGAGGACATACAACAAATTAAGGGCTGTGTTAGGCACCAGAAATATTAAAACATGATAAGCACAATCCCTACCTTCAGGAAGGTTATGTTCTACTGGGAAAAATCCCTCAGAGGAAGCCAGAAATGGGTGAGTTCTTCTGAACTGTGCAAAGGAGGAAGAAAGAAAAGATATAATAGCTATGCTGCTGTATCCTTTCGAAAAGCAAGCTCCCCTCCCCTGCATTCTATATAGACTATGTTTCCAGCTGCTAGCAAACAAAGAGACAAACGACTTTTTCTCTCGTTAGCCTTGGGAAGATAGCTTAATTTCCTGACGACAGAGTGGTAGTATGCCATGATCGAGGCAGTGTCTTGCCTTGCGGTCTACGTAATTTGGAATGTGCGGGTGGGTGCCACTATCTCCTGTGCTGTAAGGAAGTCTAGAAATAATCCATGTGTGCAGTGCAAAACATAATTGGAGAGGGTACGTAAACTCCTTTTAGGTATTTTTAAAAAACACACATTGTAGCTTCAATCTTTGTTTGCAGGAATAATAATTTGTATATTATCAGCAAGTACACCAAAATTCCTCTACCTGAATTTCTGGTATACCTGGAGTCAGATCTCTTGGGTATTTGCTTATTGGCAGCTTCTAGATCAAGGAGAAGCTGAGGTGTGTATTCCTCCCACATCCCACCTCCCACTTCCCCCTCTCCTGACTTGACTGGTAGCACCTTGGGCATACCAGGGGCATTGAGCTGGACAATGAGCTGCATTCTCAACAGACGCTCCATGAGTGACTTAGGTGGCCTGGGACAGAGGAAGGGATAGAAAGGTGACGTGAGAAGGTTCTGTGGACAGAAGGAATGTTATAATGATAGAACATTATAATGATGGACCATTCATATTAAGATTGAAATGTTCACCTAGGCCTGTGGTTCTCAAACAGGAGTGCTTGTACCCCACCCACCCCCAGGGGACATTTGACACTGTCCCCAGACATCTTTGGTTATCACAGTTGTGAGGGGGTGCTATTGGTACCCTGGGTAGAGACCAGGGATGCTGCTAAACATCCTACAATTCACAGGACAGCTCCCCAAGAAGCGATTACCAAGCCCACAGTGCCAAGGTGGAGAAGGGACAGCAAGGAAAAGACTGGACAACGCTGAAAACAGGGCCTCAGAGGAGCTGGTCCACAGAATGAGTGGAGGGAGGGGAAAGAACATTTATGGAAAATGTTTTCAACAGGCACTGGCTTCTGTGCCCTGGGTGTCCATGAGGGTAGAAGATTAGACTTGGTAATCTCCTTAGTCCCAAAATACAAAGTTTGTAATATCCTGCCCAAATTGAAAATGAAAACTTGACACCCAGACGGTAATTAGCAAGAATGAACAACTTCCTCATTTTTACCCAATTCACCAGGGCATTTTAACACTCAGTCATCTCATTTCCTCCCAGGACTGTAAAGGTGTCATGATTTCAATTTCCCTGCAAGTAGAATTTTTCTGCAACCCGGGGCCTGGCTGTTCTCCTTTGCTGATGGTTTTGATGGCTGTGCCTGACAGCATCGAAGAAAATTGTTCACATTTGTGTCTCAGATGCTATCACGAGCTGTGCTGATTTTCCTCTGGTCAGACCTGTCCCTGAAGACTCTCTGGCTTTACCGGCAAAATCCCCAGGGAGAACGAGCTGCCTTTGCAAGCGGCGTGCGGTCACCCTCTGAAACCATACAAACAGTAGCCCAGAGCGCTGCTGCTGTGTGGCTCGAGGAGAGTGGCTCAGCCTGGTTCACTGCAGGGGGTGGGAGGCCTGTGGAGTTTCTCTGTGCATGTCCTCCATCCCCGGGACACGTCCCACGTGGCTGTAAATGAGGACAACTGTATTCGCATCCTGTGTCAGCATGTCCTGAACAATTTCACCAAGAAAAGGTTGATTGACTTGAACATTTAAAGAATACATGCATTTCAGGACCTAGAAACCAAGCTCAGGAGGGAGCAAGCAGACTTCTGTTTTGTTTTGTTGTTGTTGTTGTTGTTGTTTTGGGCACCAAATCCTGCTGCATTGCTTACTGAGAACTGCCTGTCTGGTGGGATCAAGGGCTCGGGCTCTGCAGGCTGGTTGGCCCCCATGAACTCCAGGGTTGAGGGTTCATGCCCTGGCACTTCTGCTTCCAGTCAATCATTTGAAGGTTTAAAACACACCCCAACAGCAACCTCCTCCATTTCAGGATGTCCTGCGTGCCAGGTCTGGAATGCAGGGAGGGAGCAAGAGGCAACTGATAACAGATGCTGCCATTGGGACACCTCCCCTCCTTTCTCTGTGTGGACCAATTCCCTAGGGGCCAAAGGTCAGAAGCCTTGATTGAACTCAGTTCCACACTGACAACTGGACACTCATTCTTGTCTGTGTCTCTTGCTGCTTCTGAACCTGGCCTCACCAAGCTGGACTAACCCCAAGACTTGACATGGGAATTTAAACCAAAGTTATGCATCGTTGTCACCATCTATAATAACCTGTTTACTGGGTACCAACAACAGACTCCAAAAAGCAGTAGTCCCAACTGAAAGCTACTTAGCCAACACCACTGAGGTAGGCTTGCCCCAAATTTTCTTACTCTAGATGCTGTTTCTTCAACTGACCCTGTCATTGCTCTCACTCTCATTCTTTTGGGGGTGAAAGCAAATGGGAATAGGAAGGAATTATGCTGTATTTATTAGTGTGCTGTTAATACAGCTATTCCAGCTTTCTTTTGATCAGTGTTTGCATGCTATATCATTTGTCATTCTGCATTGAATCTATAGATTGCTTTGTGTAGTATGGACATTTTAATTATGTTAATTCTGCTAGTCCATGAACATAGTATATTCTTCCACTTGTTTACATCTTCCTCTATCTCTTTTTTTCAACATCCTGTACTTTTCCAAGTATAAGTTTTTTACTTCCTTGGTTAAGTTTATTCCTAGGTATCTTAATTTTTTTTTGTTGCTGTGGTAAATGGGATTGTTTTAGCTTCTCTTTCTGAGAATTCATTATTGGTGTATAAAAGTGCCATCAATTTCTAGATGTTAACTTTGTATTCTGCTACATTGCCAAATTCCTTTACTAAATCTAGTAGTTTTTGGTGGAGTCTTTAGGGTTTTCTATGTATAATATCATGTCATCTGCAAATATGAGAGTATTACTTCCTCCTTTCCAATTTGGATGCCTTATATGTTTTCTTCTTGTCTGATCACTGTGGCTAGGACTTCCAGTACTATGTTGAATAAGAGTGGTGGAAGCAGACATTCGTGTCTTGTTCCTGTTCTTAGAGGAAATGGTTTTAGTTTTTGCCCTTGAGTATGATGTTGCCTGTAGGTTTGCCATATATGACCTTTATTATGTTGAGGTATGATCCCTCTATTCCCAATTTGCTGAGAGTTTTTATCAGAAATGGGTGTTGGATTTTGTTGAATGCTTTTTCTGCATCTGTAGATATGATCATGTGATTTTTGTCTTTCAGTTTGTTTATGTGATGTATCACATTTATTGATTTGTGAATATTGTACCAGCCTTGCATACCTGGAATAAATCCCATTTGGTCATGGTGTATGATTTTTTAAATATATTGGTGGATCTAATTTGCTAATATTTTGTTGAGGATTTTAGCATCTATGTCCATCAGGGATATTGACCTGTAGTTCTCTTTCTTTGTAGTGTCTTATCTGGATTTGGAATTAGGATAATGCTGGCCTCATAAAAAGAGCTTGTAAGTATTCCTTTCTCTGGAATTTTCTGGAATAGTTTGAGGAGGATATGTGTTAGTTCTTCTTTGAGTGTTTGGTAAAACTCCCCTGTGAAGTTGTCTGGACCAGGTCTTTTGTTTGCTTGGAGTATTTTGATTGCTGCTTCAATTTCCTTAATTGTTATTGGCCTATTCGGGTTTTATGATTCTTCCTGATTCAGTTTTGGGAGATTGTATTTATCTAGGAATTTTCCCCTTTCATCCACATTATCCAGCTTGTTGGCATATAATTGCTCATAGGATTTTCTTACTATCCTTTGTATTTTTGTGATGTCAGTTGTTACTTCACCCCTTTCATTTCTGATTTTATTTATTTGGGTCCTCTCTTGTTTCTTGAAGAATCTGACTAATGGTTCATCAATCTTGTTTATCCTTTCAAAGAACCAGCTCTTGGTTTCACTGATCTTTTGTATTGTTTTTTAGTCTCTATGTAATTTATTTTTGCTCTAGTCTATTATTTCCTTCCTTCTACTTCCTCTGAGCTTTTTTGTTGCTCTCTTTCTAATTCTTTAAGTTGTAGGGTTAAATAGTTTATTATCATTTTTTATTTATTTATTTATTTTTTTAGGTAGGGCCTATAGTGCTATGAACTTCCCTCTCAGGACTGCTTTTGCTGTGTCCCAGAGATTTTGGGTTGTTGTGTGTTCATTTTCATTTGTTTCCAGGAAGATTTTTATTTCTTTCTTGACCTCATTGTTTATTTACATGCTATTTAGCCTCCAAGTGTTTGAATGTTTTTGAGTGTTTTTACTGTTGTTCATTTCTAATTTCATTCCATTGTGATCTGAGAAGATGCTTGATATGATTTCAATCTTCTTGAACCTGTAGAGACTTGTTTTGTGTCCTAACACATGGTCTATCTTTGAGAATGACCCATGTGCACTTGAGAGGAATGTATATTCTGCAGCTTTGGGGTGAAATGTTCTATAAATGTCAATTAAATCCATGTGATCCAGTGTGTCCTTTAGAGTCACTGTTTCCTTGTTAAGTTTTGTCTAAAAGATCTACCTAGTGAAGTCAGTGGGGTATTAAAGTCCCTTACTATGATTTTGTTTTGTTTATCTCTACCTTAAGGTCCTTTAGAAGTGGTTTGTTTTTCATATTGGGTGTATATATGTTTACCAGAGTTATATCCTCTTATTGGATCAATCTTTTTAATATTATGTAGTGATCTTTATTATCTCTTATGATGGCCTTTATTTTGAAGTCTACTTTGTCAGATATGACTATTGCTACCCCAGATTTTTTTTCATATCCATTTGCATGGAAACATTTTTTTCCATCTCTTCTCTCTCATCCTGTGTCAATCTTTTGTTCTGAGGTGGGTCTCTTGTGGATAGCATATATTTGGGTCATGTTTTCATATCCATTCAGCTACCCTATGTCTTTTGATTGGAGCATTTAATCCATTTATATTTGAGATTATTGATAGGTACTTATTTATTGCCATTTTAATCCTTTATGTCTATGTTTCTCATTAAAGCACTTCCTTTAGCATTACGTGTAGTGCTGGTTTGGTGGTGATAAACTCCTTTAGCCTTTTTTTTTTTTTTGGTCTGGGAAGCTTTTTATTTCACCATCTATTTTGAATGATAGCCTTGCTGGATATAGTAATCTTGATTTCAGATCCTTGCTTTTCATTACCCTGAGTATTTCATGCCATTCATTTCTGGCCTGTAGAATTACTGATGAAAAGTCAGCCAACAACCTTATGGAAGCTCCTTTGTAGGTAACAAATTGCTTTCCTCTTACTGCCTTTAAGACTCTCTTTGTCTTTAATTTTTGGTATTTTAATTATAATGTGTCTGGATATGGGCCTGTCTGGGTTCTTCTTGCTTGGGACTCTATGTGTCTCCTGAACTTGTGTAAGTTTTTCCTTCACCAAGTTAGAAAAGTTTTCTGCCATTATTCTTCAAACAGATTCTCTATCCCTTGATCGTTTTCTTCCCCTCTGGTACTCCTGTGATGTGAATATTGTTATGTTTCATGTTGTCCCACAGCTCCCTTAAGCTGTTCTGTTTTTTAATTGCTTTTTCCTTTTGGTTCTCTGATTGAGCAATTTTTTTTCTACCCTGTCTTCTAATTCACTGATCTGATCCTTGGCTTCCCCTAATCTGTTGTGTATTCCTTCCAATGTGTTATTTATTAGTGCTATGCCATTCTTCATTTTTGACTGGTCTTTTTTCATACTTACTATATCTCTTCTCATGCTTTTGAGCATACTTTTCATCATTATTCTGAAATCTATATCTGATAAATTCCTTATCTCCATTTCATTTAGTTCTTCTTCTGGAGAAGTCTCTTGTTTTTTTTTTTTTTTCTTTTGGGGCTTGTATTTTTACTACCCATTTTGGATCCCTGTTTGGCTTTGTGTCTATGCATTAGGTAGATCTACTATGACTCCTAATCTGGTGCAGGACAATGTCAGATCCTGTTTGTGACTGGCTCTGAGTACCCTGTTTGGAGCTATCAGCAATCCACAGTTTATGGCTTTGTCTGCTGGGGCTGGGTACCTTTGGGAAGGAACAAGCTGTGCACCAAGGTCTGCTTTTCCTAGCCTCAGGACCAGAAGATCAGGCAAAGACTCAAAGCCTCCAGAGATCCACCTCTGCCTACAGTCTATTATTCAGACTTGATTAGCTTCAGGCTATCAACCACAGGGTGGGGCTAGAGGTTTTCTAACAGGGTAGGACAATTGCTTCCTCCACCCAGGTCTGGATGGTGAAGGTCTGCTGAAGAAAGTTGTCCTCTGCAGTATGTGATAATGACTCAGCACAGGAAATCAGAGTGGCTGCCTTCTGATCTCCAACCTCAAAAATCCCAACCCTGGATTCTGCTCACACAGCTCTAGTCCAATTTACCCTTTCTCTGCCAAAGCCCAAGGTGAGTGGCTGCACCCAAAATTGTGTGCATTGGCCCTTTAAGAGAGTACCTGCATTTCCAGCCATCTCTCCCTGGCAGACAGTTCTGCTGCTTTTCACATCCTGATGTTATGTGGCCACCTTTCTCAGTTCTGGTGCTCTGGGCCAGGGATCCCAGCTTGGGTTGTGACTCTAGAGTTCTCAGTGGGAACCCCCGCTAGCTGCGACAACCCTCAGGAACTTCAGGTGCTGTCTGTGGGAGCCTGGCCTTTCAAGCCTCTGCACTCCTATCAGTCTCTATGTGGTCTCCACTTTCTGTCGTTGGTTATTAGGATTCTTTCCAGCTAGTCTTCAGTTGATTATTCAGAATAGTTTTTCTATATTTTAGTTGTAATTCCAGTTTGGTCCTGGGAGCATGTCAGTGTAGCTCCCACTTACTCTGGCACCATTTTGGAACTTGATAATATCTTTGTTGTTTAAAGTGAGTTTCTTGGTTAAAAATAGTGTAGGATAGATGAGCCTGGAGTTGTCCTTGAGTCACTGTATCTTTGGGAAATGTGGGTGTGACCAGTTTGTTTAACGGGGTTGCAAGGCAACAGAGCTGGGAATATGGGAACAGCTCTGAAATAATGAAGGAAACAGAAATCAACCCACACAAAGAAGCATGGCAACAAACCCAGTTGATGACTTAAGGTCAAGTTGAGCAAGCTAGAAACATAGGCATTGAGTAAAATTCCAAGTGGAGGGCTGCTGCTGCCTATGAAGTTCACAGTATATGCTGAAGAGCATGTAGGAGGGAATTTAAGGACAGAATCCAGCTACAGAGAAGAAATAAGAAAGGAGGCTGGGACTCTGTGATACTGTCTTGAAGAACAGGGAGTCTGTTTCTGGGAAATTGGGTGGAACTATCAGGGAGGTGGGGCACTAAAGTCAGAGGGGATCTTCTCCAAAGCCAAATGGACAGTGATACCCTAGAGCTCATTTTATTGGCACCTGGATTGTGTGTCTTGTGGGATGAGCTGAGCCAGAAAGTGACAATTATGTAAGTTCAACTTTAGTTAGCTGGTTACCGTCAGCTATGGAGGCAGAGGTGTGAAACCTTGAACTTGGAGGTTGTGTGTAGATGTGGAGAGGTGTAAATCAATTAAGAGCATTGTCCCATGCACTTAGAAGTCACCAGTTTGATTCCCAGTCAGGGCACATACCCAGGTTTCGGACTCAATCTCCAGTGCAGGGTGTGCAAGATCCGTCAATTGATGTGACCCTTTCACATCAATGTTTCTCTCCCTCTCTCTCTAAATCAATAATAAAAACAATAAAAATCAACAGGACTTGGTGACCAATGGGCACGGAGGGCGAGGAAGACATGAAACATGAATTTCTGGGTTTTGATTCATAAAACTGATTGGATAGGGCATGGTTCTGGGGAGAGATCATTAGTTCAGTTTTGGACATGTCAAATTTGAGGTGCCCCTTAGGTATCCTAGAGGTCAGTATATGGGACTGATCTCAGCAGAGAAATTAGATGTAGATATTTAAATTTGGTAGCATCTGCACAAAATAGTGGAGGAGGAGATGGCATTGCCTAAGAAGAGATTAAGAAAAAACTCGAAGTGGTCAACATCCCCAAAGCTGCTGTATGTCAAGATGAGACCAAACATCAATGGGAATATGTACTAATGCAGACACTACTTTTCACATCAGCGAGCACTGTTTGAGTAAAGACACAGAATGCCTGATGGAGTGTGGGAAGGTATGGAGGTATCATGGCAGCTGAGGAAACAGAAGCAGAACATCTGAACAACCTTCTGAGAAATTTGACATAAAAGAAGAGGTGAGAGAGGGCAGGTGCTGAAGAGAGAATAAGTTTAAGGGAAAGGGTGAGATAAGCTTTATTATCTGAAATATTTGGCTGAAACTGAACAGCTTAGAATGAACATAATAAAAAAATTGAGCTTTGGAAATAAGTAGACCATGCAAAAGAATCAATGTTCATTAAATTATTTTCTGTCTCTCCTTAATTGGTGACTGGTTTTCAGTCATGACATATATGCTTGATAATTACTGTGCTACCTATTTGATCATACTTTTATAATTCTCTTAGAACATGGCTGAAAAAGATCCAAAGAAAGACCTGAATTCCTTCTATGAATCACACTATTAAGACAGGACAACTACATTCTTGATTGTTAATCCTACAGTAAGAATGATACTCATGGGAAAAGGATTTGGCAAGTTCCACATGTCTCCCTTTTTATGCTCCTACTATAATCACAAGCAACTACATTCTTCAACATATTTTTTAAATGATTTTAAAAAGAGGGTAGGCTACTTTCTGGAGTGTATAACATGCCCGTCAAGTTGACTTGAAAGGTGATTAATTATAGCAGTGTCTGTTCAGTTTCAAAGTTCAAATTAAATGTACTTCAAAACTCTTAGTAAAGGGAATATATTTTATACACCTGTCACTTATGAGAAGGGCTGATTCAAGTCAAAATTCTGAAGGTGGCAAAGCTAATAATTAGAACTGGCACACCCTACTCTGTGAATAAAAGAATCATCTAATAACCCTTAGTGGCTCTGTCTTAAGTATTCAAATTCTACATCTGTGATTTCAGAATTGATGTGGTTCAAAGTTGGAAAGGACTCGAGAGCTCACTGAGGCTATGAGGGGACATGGCTGAGTGGTCAGTGGGTGAGGAGAAAGTCAGGACATGTGCTGAGGGCTTCATGCTGCCGGCCCAGTGTTGTATCTGCTGCAACAGGAGTTGGGAAGTACAGTGTGAGCCAAATGCAGCCCCACGCCTGTTTGTAAAGTTCCATTGGAACACAGCCTCACCCATTCATTAGATTCCCTCTGTGGTGGCTTTCGCTTTACAGTTGGAGTTGAGTAGTTGCCACAGAGATAGCATGGCCTTCAGACCCTAAAATACTTACAGCCTGACCTTTATAGAAAAGGTGATGAGCCCTGTGACTATAGCATTGGCTGCCAATCCTGGTGGCACTTTACAATCACTTCCTCCCAAAAGTACAGGGTGCTAGGCCACACTCTAGACTTTATCCCCAATCTCTCAGGATGGGATCTAGGAGTCAGCATTTGTAAAAAACAAACAAAAAAACAAGTGGTTTTAATGCTCAGGCAGTTAAGCATCACTGCGTTATATCAAGCTGCTTCTGAAGCACATGACCTTGAAAACACATTTCAGGATCGAAGTGCATTTTTATATGGGACACAAGATTGGATAAAACCCTCCAGAGCAGTGCTTCTCAAAATTTTGCTAGTCTCAGACTCCCCTGGAAGGCTTGTTAGAGCTCACCTTGCTGGGACCTGCCCCCTGAGGTTCTGATGAGATCTGGGGTTGGGCTGCAGAACTGGCGTTTCCAACAGGCTCCCAGGTGGTGCTAAAGCCACAGACCCATGGCACACTGCACAGCACTGTCATAGATCAAAAGGGCCTGCATCTCTAATGAGACAGAAAGTCAAGTCCTGTGAACCAGAGGATGGGGCTGAGGATAGATTTATGGACCAACTGCTGGGATTGTTCCAGAGCACACTGTACCGACCCTCTCTCCTCTGCTCAAATCATCCTTGTGCTCCCTCGCCACTCCATTCCACCTGATTCAAAATCAAGCTATTCTTGTTCCAGCGCTCAATTTCTACATAGGTTCTCTTTGTGTGTGTGTGTGTGTGTGTGTGTGTGTGCGTGTTTTGACTGAAGAGAGGTGGATGGTAAACATGAGCAAATTTCAGGCATAAAGAAAAACAAATTATATGTTGCCATGGTACAAAAAGAACAGCAGAAGTTGGATAACTACTTGTGGAGACCGTGAATGTGAAAACACAAAATGAAGAAAAGGCAACAGAGACAGGCAGAGACCCAGGACCTTGGAACCACAGAATGACTTTATTTTGAACCAGATAGCAACAGCAAGGGTGAGAATAGTCTGGGCCGAGTGAGGGCTTGGCAGTGTGACCCTAGTACCAGGGACTGAATTGGTCCCGGGGAAAGGAGCAGGCTAAAGAACTGACTTTCCATTTCCGAACTCATCACCACCAGATCTTCATTACACTAACCAGTGGGTTCCCATTCATACCAGCGTGGACTGCTTTTCAGATCTCAGATTTTATGAGGATTTTGAAAATAATTTTGAGGGTGAGGGCACCACTGCAGTGGCGATTTTGGTGCCCCTTTCTTCTCTTTTTGAATCAATGACAGGAAAAGTAGAAAATATTGGTGCGAGTTTTGCTTTAAAAAATCCCCGAAGAACAAGAGTTTCTTACGCGCGGCACTACTCACATTTTCGGCCAGACGATTCTGTGTGGTGGGGGCTGTGCTGTGCGTTGTAGGATGCTGAGGAGCAATCCTGGTCTCTATTCATTAGATGCCGGTAGCATCCCTCCCAAGTTCGAACAACCAAAAGTGACTCCAGACATTGACAAATGGTCTCCTTGTGGAGCACTCTTTTGAAAACAACTTCCCTCCCCCATGATTGTCTTTGTATTCTTCCTAACATGTTGTAAGGGTAGACCAGATAGATCAATTTCCCAACACCAAAAGCTCATGTAGATGAGCATATATGCGTGTCTCTGCGATCAATGCACACATGCCTGGAGCCAAAATGGAATTTCACGTTCACTGGAGGGTGCTAGTTCGGTTCTCAGGGACTTTAGGGTCAATACACCAGTACCATAATCATATGCCTGTTTATCATCTGCCCTTTCCCTCTTCTCCAGCAGAAACCATCGTTAACATTTGCAGTCAGTTTTTGAAGTCATTTTCTTTAAAAGCTGGAAAGAAAATCTTCATCCAGGCCCTTTCTCATCTTAATCCATTGAGATTCCTACTTGCGTTACATGGCCAGCCATTTTGACATTGGATTCAAGTTTCTTCATTTGTATCCACGTTTCTGAGCGTGTTTTTTTTCCAATGAGGACTGGCTGTGTCGTATTTGTGAGGCTCAGTGTAAAATGAAAACGCAGGCTTTTATTCAACAAGTAGTAAGAATCTCAAGATGGCGACAGCACTGTTCACATAAGCATGATGTCAGACCTAGCAGTCTCGGCTGGCACTGCATCAATTTTGTTTTTATTTAATTGGCACAGCCATCTCTTTCTCCCCTGAATTACAATGCTTCTTCCGAAGGAAGGACCTCCAAAACAAACACCGTGACCCCAATCCATTTAAAGAATTGTACTGCGGCAAGTGTATATAGCATATATTTTTCAGACTTTCAAAAAAAAAAAATCCACACGGAAATCTTTTCTACATCATTACAGCAATGAAAGTAAACAATGCGGCCTTTCACCATATACATATTTTCTTGTAAATATGACAACATGGACATAGTAACTGCTACTACCCACAATGTTTTTAAGTTAGCAAAAAAGTGAGACTTCCACAACAAAATTATAACATAATTCCTTGTCCTTATAAAAATAGTCAAAACATCACCTCAACAGCTTGCAGTGAAAATGTGAGTAGGAACTGCTTTATATTGAAAAACATTATGTTCATGGGAATATCGTCCTTCTGGTAAACACTTTGCATTGGCATCATAAGGCAAACTGTAGCAATTATTGGTACCTGGAGACCACGAGTTTTACACCCTTTTATTTGAAACCTGTTAATGTACAAAGTGCATTAAAATATCTGTTATCCAACTACTAAAAACAGTATGTAAAAATTACTAAGACAACACTTTTCAGTCTATTCCGGGAAAGCACATACACATTGTTTTATATTATAAAAAAAATCCTATTAAGTTTCCAGAGGATGATTTTTTTCCCATTGAGGTGTCCAACTTTTAGATGTGAAATTGTCCTAAGTAGCTATCAAAATATTCATCTGGGTATAAATAATATAGTAAATATATAGACTCTATCTGTTAAGAAAAAGGAGAGCATCTGCCAGTGAAGAGGACAGAGGCACTGGGAAGCCATCATGAAGTCCAGACTCGAAATCATATAACGTGATGCTGAAACAGTGGGTCTGTGAATGGAGTGCAGGGGAACAATTGGTTGATTTGGTTAAAAACAAAATCACTACAGACAATGCCTAAATCCACCAGTCTGTTCAGGCAAAAATGGCCGACCCAGTAGCCCAGCTCAATATGTTAGCAAATGTAACGATTTATAGTTGTCATGCCCTTGGCCAAGGAAGAACCATTGCCAAGTTCAGGTCCAAGGACTGGAACTTACTTCATGGACCTTTCCAAGATGTCAGATCAGCGGGACTCTTAGCAGATTCTGTTGGCAGGTTCCAGTGTGGGAACAATTTTTTTTTGTCTTACAACTCTATGGTAAACTATACTAGAATATACAGAGGGTCTTCTACAACTTTCAAGATGTGTTTAATAAAGGTCAGTTTATAGTAATGTTGGAGGCACATATACTAGCAAATAGTACTTTATGCAACGTCTCTTGTCATTATCAACTCATAAATAGTAAGGGTTTGGGGGGTGACTTATATTTGCACATGGTAGTGGCAAGTGGGGCCATGTGTCGATGTCCTGGAGAGAAATCAATGCACAGTGGTGCTGCCATTTGTGTTAGAAGATGTTTATTTCCTCAGCTCCAGTGACAAAAGAAGAATGACTTGGGGGGTGGGAAGGATAGGACAGCTATTAAATGTAGTGAAGAAATTTCACAGTCCTAAAGAAACTATTAAAAGGAAGGATGAAATAGATTTATATCATGAAATAGAATCCTACTTTTGATAAAACACAAATCAGCTTGAATTTCTGAATAATCAGTAGGATTCAAAGTGACTATTTTCAATTGCAGTATCATCCTTAATGTTCTCCCAGAATCCTTAATCCTGGGAAGAGCAGGGCACACTATGGCCACAGGTTTCAGAATCTTTCTTTTCGTCATTATCCCACCAGTCATCAGAAAGCAATTAAAGATTTAGCCATGGCAGATTCCAAGACAGAAGGTCAATTCTTCCCATTCTCTCTTTTGCTCTCCATTATAGTTGACCTAATAGAAGCTTCCGCCATCACAGTTAAAACACCTCAAGATAAATCAAAGAAATCCCATTTACTTCCCTACTGGGTTCAAAACTATGTTCTATTTTTAAAGTGGTTGCATATTCTGTTATGCACCATTATAGACTGTGATGAAATAAAGGTTGTAAAGAGCTGATAAATGTATGGGCTTCTTAATGTGCAAAACCAAATAATTCCTAAAAGGGTTGTAATCCCGGTTATGTTTCATTTATAAATAATCTATAAAATTTCCTGTAAATACAAAAGAAAATTGGAAGAAAGCATGAAAGACCGTACTTACTAAAGACTGCACTTAATACAAAACACACAAAGGGAGGGCTGGAGATAGCCCGTTTTGAAACCTATCTTAGCTGATTTCTGGATTTTTTTGGCGAGATTTAACCACACTCTGGAAGCCTGTGCTTTCTCTGCCCCCTAAATAGTGGACACGAGCCTTTCTATTCCCCCCAGAAAGCACCTCCACACAGCCAGGTGCTCATGGCAGCTGCTCTGTGCAGTCCAGATGGTCTGGGATGGGAAGCCCAGTTATAATGGTCAGACACTTGTTCCACACGGTGAAGGTGGGACACACAGGCTGCGAGAACGTGATGTCGAAGGTGTAGAGGTGGACGGAGTTCAAAGCATCGTAGAAAGCGACGGAGCCATTGTCATAGTCCAGCAGGATGCCCACGCGCCGGAGGTGAGGGGATGGCTCAATGGGGATTTCCTTGCTGTTGTGCCTCACCACCCAGTTATTGTGGCAGCGGCACAGTGCCCAGGAAGCAGAGTTCTTCCCAATCCACTCATGCTTCGGGGCTGATTTGTACGCAAGGCCAATGGCATACCTGGAGAAGCAAGACAGCAACAACAAAAGCAGTGAGCATGGGATTTTTCTGCTGATGCCGTGTCTGCCATTTTCCACAACTTCAAGTGCACTTTGCAGAAGGCAAACAGGGCGAATGGTTTTCCCTTATGGGGATCAGTTCCTTGTTACCACTCAGCCTCACTCGTCTCATCTATCAAACAGGGACGATGACAGTCTTTATCTCTGAGGGTTGTTTTGAGGAGTAAAGGCAAGAATACACGTAAAATCCTGAACACGAAGCCTGGCCTGGAACATTCAGTAACTGTTACTTTATTATTTTTGCCCAATGACACATTAATAAATAACAGATTCAGAATTTAAACCTAGGATGACTCAAAAGGCCACAAACTTAAACAACATTCCCTAATGCTTTCCTTCACCAGAAATTGTGGCATTCATCACTGCCAAGAGCCCTTCTGCTTACGTTTCCTACTACACTTAACAATTGTGAATGTCTGAGCAGATGACATCCTGGTTATCCTAAATGTTCTGCCACTGCTCAAAACACTTATCAATTCTTTCTACAATCTTCTAAGCCTCTTAATCTCCTTTTACCTCACGAAGGTATGGCTCCGTAATATTGGTAGTATTTCGGTTATGAAGATAGGTGAAACCCATCCTTCTAATAAAGAGTGAATGATTCAGCCCTGGCCAGTGTTGCTCAGTGGGTTGGAGCTTTTCACTGTGCACCAAAAGGTTGCTGGATTGATTCTTGGTCAAGGTACATGCCCAGGTTGCAGGTTTGAACCTTGGTTCGGGTGTGTGCAGGAAGCAACTAGTCAATGTTTCTTTCTCTCTCCCTCTCCCTTCCTCTAAAATACAATCAATAAAGCATTTTAAAAAACAGTGAATGATTCAGTTCAACTTTTAATATGTTATAGCAGAAACTGGTCTAACTGGATGTTGACATAAGGTACCATACCCAATGCAGAGAAAGACTTCACTGGTCTTTGATAAGATGGCATTCTTTTGAAAATCACATGCTGGGTTTAAAATACAAAGTAGCATGGTTAAAACTGAATGTAACACACCATCACTGATTTAAAAGAAATGGAATTGATAATCCATTAATCTCAGTGCGCCAAGCTGTTTGCCATCAATTCAGCCTCCTCTTCGCTTTCATATATCCTGCCCTACATCATAGGGAGAATCCTGGGGCTACATTTTCCAGAATCTTCTTTCCAGTAGGAGTCTGAATCAGGGTGTGCCATGGCAACTCCCTGGCACAAGATCCAGAAGTCCTAAGAGGAGGGGAAACACTATTCCAGACAGCAGAGGCAAGGTTTCTAGAAGCTTCTTTTTGTGCAAAGCTCCTGGGCACACTTGCATCTGGGCTGTGGGGAGCCTTCCAGCACCTCTAGCATGTCAGGACTTCATAGACGGGCACAGCAGGCTCCCTGACCTGTGCTTCCAGCCCTCACCAGGCTCCAGGGAAGCCTCTGGTTCCCTTCCTCCTTGGAGAACCCAAGGTGAGTTCTGTTTTTCTCTTGAATCCTAACTGAAAACACTTGGAAAATATTTTTGTTTTGCAATTGTGTGTATTTTCCTCATAGAGGGCCTCTATGCACTGGTAGACACCCTTGACATTTTTTTCAGATAATTTGGAACCTGTATTTGCATCACAAAATAGCCGTATTTCTGTATTGTCTCCTGGTTGCTGCACACCATTTTTATTTTTCATTAAAGAACTTGGACTTTTATTTCCAATTTGAACCTTAACTGAACCCCCTAGGAAGTGGCTGCTGCAGGTATGACTGACTTCACTCAGCAAATGGGGGAACACAGGGGTTAAAATTAGCAGCAAAATTCAGGATCTCGCCCTCTTCCTCTCGACTTCTGTGAACTCATGTTTACTTAACACCATTTCATCAAAACCAAGTGCACATGAACGGCATCAGAGAGTAAGAAAATAACTATGTGTACAGTCCATTAAGCAAAGGAAAATACCATTATATTATCATTAATCTGAAAACCGATGCACATATTTCTACTGAACTTGAAAGGAGCAGGCAGAAGGTAATGTTCCATTAAGTTACACAGTGAGACTCGGAGAATTAAAAGTGTATAGAATTATGTTTCTCAGAGCAATGTTAACATGCCCCATTGCATGGATCACAACATGCATGTTAATTTAAAGTCAAGACTATATTTCATGAGAAAATGTCATTAGCTGTTGCAAATCAAGGTGTCACAGGAATTTGATTGTAAGGGTCACCCCTTGCTCACTAAAACCTCCCAGGAAATGTTCAACCATGTTCTACACGAGAATTTTTCTGAAATTGACATAATCACGGTTGCAAAAATCCAAAGTGTGGCAATTAATTTTCAATTTCCTCCCCCTCATGAGTTGGTTTTGACATCTGGAGGGTGTTTTCAAGGTAATGTTGATCTCTGTTTATGTAACTGAAGTGGTCTGGTAGAATTTCCCATACCATTCATCAATGGGAATGAGATAATGATCAGGTATAATTTATCATAAATAATTATTAATGGGCTTGTAATTATTTCGACACTGGTTTCCATCCCAGATTAATGTAGCACGTCAATTAACTAGTGAAGTTTGCTCTTTTGCACCTGCAAAAATTCATTGTATTTTCCTTTGGGCTTTTATCTTGCCCCAGTGTAGCTAAAAACTGTACATGCCAGCCTGGACCAGAGCCGAGCGGGGCGGAAGATACGTTTTCCATCCTCCAGCAGGATGTTGGAACAGGAAAAGGTTCTGCGCAAAGAGAATTGTGATGCTCACTCACAACAGAAGAAAGTCCACTTGGTTAGCCAATACGGGTACCACCACTGGCAGAAAGGAGACACCCAAGCTTGTGGTCTCACTTAGATGTCAGCTGACTTGTGCTAATACAATAAGGCACTTAGGCACAATGTATTATTTGCATAAATTTGAATTGAAAGCTTTTTTAAAATAACAAATGTCTTAGCATCTTTATCTCAAAATTGCACTGTTACAATACTCACCATCAGGTTATGCACTTTTCTAAAGCAAGGATTAAGCTACTGCTCATTAAGCATACCACTGTAAGCCCTCAAGAGTAATTATAATGTTTCGAAAATATAGCATGTTGGTTAAGAGCAGGGATCAGCAAACGACAGCTCACAGGCCGAACCTGGCCGTCTGCTTCTTTTTATAAGTGAAGTTTTACTGGTGCACGGCCACACCCGTTTGTGGACATATGGTCTATGGCTGCTTCTCCGCTACAAGTAGAGTTGAGTCACTGGGACAAAAATCACCTGGCCTGCAAAAGCAGAAGTATTGGCTGTCCAGCCCTTTTCAGGCAATGCCTGCAGCCCCGTGGTTAAGAGCCTGCACTCTGCCGACTTCCTAACTCTGCTGCCTATGCGCTTTATGACCCTGGGCATGTGCTGCGGGCACCCGCTCTGTAAAATGGCATTCTAGCGCCTACCTTTGTAGGGCTGTTAGAATAAATGAGTCAACGTTTGTAAAATGCGAAGGCTGGTGCCTGGCACATAGTTGTGCTAGATGAGGGCTGGTTAAATAAAAACAAAATAGCTCCCTTTTTGTGCAATAGCCACAGGTATTCGTGAGACAGCCGGCCAGAGCAAGGCATGAAGTTTGTGGCGCTGGAGTAGGCCAAGTCAGCTTTGTGAGGGTAGCTTGGCAAGGTAAACCAATCCCAACATAGACTGCACCCCGACCTTTTAGGCTAAAGTCCCGAGGCTGGATCTACCAGGCCTTGTGAAGAGATTCCCAGCCTATGAGCGTCACTTGCCCACGGCCTTTAGCTCTCCGCCATTAGCACCAACCAGCCGGTCTAAAATCACACAATGTACAAAACAATAGAAATGAGTTTTTTAAAATAACGAAGAGTAATGTTTTACAGTAGGTACTGGCAAACTTTTTCCATCAAGGGTCAGTTAATTTTTCAGCTTTGTGGACCATAGGATTCTGTCATGATTGCTCAATTCTGCTGTGTGGCTCCAAGGCAGCTATAGACAAAATGGAAAAGAATGGGCGTGACTCTGTTCCCATAAACCTTTATTTACAGAAACAGCTGTAGTCTGCTGACCCATGTTTTAAGGCATGAAAGAACCGTGCTGGCATACTAGCTCTCCCCAGGGATGAGGACTCTATCATCTTAGCTGCCATTCTTGCCATAAATAAAAAATGGATAGACTTACAACAAGTAATGTTTCTTATTGGCTGAATAGATGAGCTGATTGCTGGGGAAATATTCACTCCCCCTTCTCTCCGCCACGGGAGTAACATACTTCCTGCGCCACTGGCTTCGGGCTTGGCCATGTGACCGGCCGATAAGAAGTTAGTGGCCGTGATGCGAGCAAAGGCTTGAAGTGTGCTCGCGTCGTCAGACCTGTATTCTTGGGCTCCTGGAGGAGACCGTGGCCTGGGCAGCCGCACATCCAAAGAGGATGAAGAGACACACAGAACAGATCTAAATCCAATCTACAGCTTAAAGCAAAGCCCAGCTGAGGCTGGCCTTGCTCAGCTGACCCACAGATGTGGTGTTAATGAGCAATAATAAATCATTATTGTTTGAAGCCACTGAGTTTTGGCGTGTTTGTTAGGTAGCATGACTGTAGCAACAGCTGACTGATCAAGGTTTTCTGCATATAATGCTTCAAGATGGACCTGGGATGGGCTGATGCTCTGACAAAGCACAGGGTGAAATGTGCCTTTTTATAATTGGAGATAATAGATATAATTGCCTACCATGTGCTTCCACTTATGACCACTTCCCAGTAGTGCCGGCCACTGTCAATGAACACATTCCCGGCGACGCCATAGCTCCCTTGACTGGTGAAGCGTTCGGGTGTGTGACTCTTTTTGGATGATGACTCATCACGTTCTACTGTCAGGTTATCATGGGACACCTTCAGCTTTCGATGTGCAGATTTGGGGTCCAGTTTAAATGGTTGGCCTAGAAACAATTTACAAAACAAAAAGATGAAGAGGAAAAGGACTGTTTATTTACTAAAAACACAGTCATGACATGTCTCAAAGGTATATTCCACAGAATTAACCTCAGTGTATGTATTTATTCATATTTTTCCTACTTATTCTCTAAAAACATTTGTCAGCAAAAGGAGAGGAGAAATGAGCTTCATGGTTAAGAGCATGTCTTAAACACAAATGTCACGAGTCAAATAACGTCATTTGACTACTGAAGTCAAGGATGTGGGTTAAATGAGGGTCCCCCCGAAAAACTTATTGCTCCTGTTCACTGGCTGCTGGCAATCCTCTAACGTGGCACCATACTGACAGCCTCCAATTTGCTTTCTCTTGGGAGGTCTTACGTAAAGAAATACCATGTCATATAACATAATATTCCTAGATCAAAAAGATGTAAAGAAAAAAGAGGATAAAACAAAACACATGTGAGTAGAGACACACACAGAGAGACGACAGGATTATGAGACAAGTGAATAAACCAGATCATTCTTTGTTGCGGGGCTGTCCTGTGCATTGTGGGATGTTTCCTTTTATCCCTGGTCTCAAACTACTAGATGCCAGTAGGTAGCATCCACCTCAGCTGTGACAATCAAAAATGTCTCCAGACATTCCTAAATGTTCCAACTGGGGAGGGAAGCAGAATCATTCTTGACTGAGAGCCACAGGTCTAGGCAGGTATCTGAAGTAAATAAAGAATTCCTGAAGAAAGAGGTATTGATTTACTCATCTGTTAGAGAAAACAATATCATCTGCTATTTGCTGTGTCAGAGCCCTAACAATGTGTCAGATCTATCTATCTATCTATCTATCTATCTATCTATCTATCATCTATCTATCTATCTATCTATCTATCTACATATATGTCTATACACACACACACACACACACACACACATATACATATATGCCCCAATTCTCACAAGAAGCCCTACAGGATTATTTATTTTACAAATGGAAAGTCTGACGCACAGAGAAGTTAATGGCCTCACAGCCCTTAAGAGTATGAGTCAGTGTTAGAACCCAGAGCTATCTGATGCAGAATGCACTAGTCTCCACTGGCTCTCTACTTGCTTCTGAGGCTGCGAGTGATGCCTGAGACAGAGAAAAAAGAAAAGAAAGGGGGGCAGAGAAGGGAGAGACGACAGCTCTGTCGAGCTCACTGCACTTACTGTTTGTCTTCAACTTCCCGGGCTCGCTGCTGCGGCTGCCCGCCTGGTTGATGGCCTTGACGATGAAGATGTACTTGGTACCGCTCTGCAAACCATGCACAGTATAGTGGTTCTGCTTGATGTTGGGCACGATCATCCAGCTATCGGCTGAGTTACACAGGCCTGCGAAGTCAACCAGAGGCGGTGTAGTTCTTTGGTGCAAGCACAGGGCAACGTTTGCATAATTTTAGGTTACCTGACCTATACATGGCGTGCTTTGACACTTCTTAGGGAGATAACAATATACTTGAGTGCTCAGTGCCTTGCCTCTAGTAGGTCAACCTATATTTATTATTATATACTCTTACTGTGTGCTCTAAATGGGAAAACCACTTGAGTTATTCTATGGCAGATTCTGTTCAGTATAAATAGGAGCAGCAAAGATGTTCTATGTGGGACCTTAAGCCCGGATCATGTGCTGTGGGTTGCCACTGATTCCTCCTCCTATCCTCACCCCCATTCTTATTATGATGACCATTAAATTTTTACATGTCATCAATTCTGAGACTCACAGAAGGTGAGAAGAGGCCCCACTGCTGTATGAGAAGTTGACTTTATTTCTGTAGGTGTAGTAGATGGCATTTCTATCTCTAACTCATCACCCGACCCGGAACCCAGGCCTAAGTGACTTGGCAGTTGGTTCCTCTAAAGTAAGCATGTCAAACTGGCGGCCCATGGGCCACATGTGGCCCACAATGACTATTTTTGTGGCCCAGCCAATGTAATGGTATGCAAGAAACATTTTAATAAAAATGCCATAACTTAATTTTTACAATATCCTGTTATACGTAATCCTATATAATGAAAGCATAATATGCAAACCAACCGAATGGCAGAACGACTGGTTGCTATGACGTGCACTGACCACCAGGGGGCAGACACTCAATGCAGGAGCTGCCCCCTGATGGTCAGTGCGCTGGCACTGGGGCGGGGGGGG